>JAHWFO010074531.1:266536-327688 GCA_023313115.1 Rhysida immarginata | reverse complement strand
ACTTAACAATTTCTTGAAAATCTTTAAAAATGATCAGTAAATGGAGATAATGGAGAGTTAGCAGACTATTGAGAAAGAGTGGAAAGACGACAGAGGAAGCACTCCTTTAGCTCCGTTATGTATTGAGCAAATGGGAAGCAAGTAAATAGAAGAATCCGCGACCGCTAGACTGCACAAAGTGATGAATGGCCAAATTTTGCTTCAATACATCGAGAGAAGAGTGGAAATTACAACAACACTAAGTATACATCTAAGGTAAGATTACGTGAATAAGAAATTATTTAGACTAGCAGTGGCATCCTTGGAGAGGTCCAGCCATTGTGAGCCTTTAAAAAGATTTTTTTCGAATTTTCATTAAGAATTTTTACTGTATTAATTCTAAGCATTTTCATGTGCTTATTTTTAAGATATTGCAAAATTTAATTTAATTTTTTGAGATTGTTCTGTTTACATCCATGTGTAATTATCCCGGGCAACGCCGGGTACCTTTGCTAGTTTAATTATAATATTAACTCTAAATATGTTAACTCTAAATGTAATATTAAATTATTAAAAATAAATTAATATTGAAACGGTAAAACTTAGAGTAAAATTCAAGTGTGGATTATTTTCTTTTGATGACTGTACCTTGAAAAAAAATTCACATACTATTAAAAATAATAAGAAGAATAAATAAAGAACAATAATATAGTAAATATTATTCCTATAGGGAGTGCAAGTGTGACGTCAGTCCTTGAAATTCTTCAGTCACGTGACTCGATTTGGTTCCAAACAAGTCTTCTCGCTTCGGGATTTAACATGGTTCCAACGTAGGGATGGAATAAAATCGCTTTGTATAAGCCCAGTGTTTATAACACATTTAAGATGTGAAATTGTTCAGTTCCTCACTGCTCAAGAAGGAGCCAAAACAGCGATTTAGACATCTATCGTTTTCCCAAAGAAAGAAAGATCCGCGAACGATGGCATTCTTTAGCTAAGTGATTAAAAGTGATTAAAAAGCGTTCTATTATTAATGTATAAATTATATAATGGGATTAAATGTCTTAATAATAGTATCAATTACACAAATTAACATAATAATTTAAGAGATGTCATTTTTACTGGCCGCCCGTTTCAACGTTACTACTACGTATATTGCGTGGTTCCAATGTTTGGAACCAGCGATCCCATTTCCTAGGCTCTCGGCCCGTTCATCGCGCAACTGACGTCAGCCGTGACGTAGTCACTTGCACTCCCTATTGCATTTCAAAAAAAAAGTAAAAATTAAAATTAAAATTAATATCTAATGAAAAAAGTGTATTTATTCATAACTTAAATTCATTCTATTTAAAATCAAAACAACTCTTTTCCAGTATTAATTTTTAATTATATTTTTTAAGTTAGTCATGTTCCTGTTGGAGGAATAAGTTTGAAATAATTAACTTTTATTATTTATACAGGGTGTTTCATAATTGGTGTCCCGTCTTTAGGTCCAAATAGCGACTCAAGGGGAACAGATTGGGGAAAAATGTATATTGATTATTTGGTTTTAATGTCCCCTAATTCAGAATAAAAACATTTCGCGTCCCTGGGGGTGAAGGAGTAAATTTTGAAAATTTGAATTTTGTAGGGATAGGGGTTAGACCCCATGTGTTATTTAGAAAGTTGTGGAGCATCATGTAAAATGTGGGTTTAGCAAAAATCCCGGTGAAAAAATCTCATCCCCTGCCCCCTTTATCGAGTGGGTAGAGTGAAAGGTATGGCTGCCGATGTGGACAAAAACCATATTCATTAGAAAACAGTAGGGCCTACAAAGGATATTCCCTGAGAATGCCACTCATTCTTCGATTGCTCGTGTGAGCAAATTTGCATACGAGTGGGGTCAAGACCATTAGCTTTTCAGGGTAACGACTCATTCATTCTCATTCATTTTCAAATGTACTGTTTTCTAATAAGTAATAAAGTTCTAATAAGTTTCTAATGAGTTTTTCTGTTTTTGTCTACATTAGCTATACCTTTCACTTTAGCCACTCGATAAAGGGCAGGGGATGAGATTTCTTCACCGGGTTTTTTGCTAAACCCACATTTTACATGATGCTCTACAACTTTCTAAATAACACATGGGGTCTAACCCCTACCCCTACAAAATTAAAATTTTCAAAATTTACCCCTTCACCCCCAGGGATGCGAAATGTTTTTATTCTGAATTAGGGGGCATTAAAACCAAATAATCAATATTCATTTCCCCCCAATCTGTTCCCCTTTTGCCAGTGTTGTCCTCGTCTCTTCTCATTACATGGCCAAACCATCTGAGTCTATTTTCTTGGGTTTTGTTTTCAATATCTGTAACCTTCACTGACCCTCGGATGCGCTCATTTCTAATCCTGTATCGTGTCACTCCGCACATCCATCTCAACATTCTCATTTCTGCCACCTTCATCCTTTGTATATTGGACTTTTTTTAGAGAGAGTGTTTCCATTTCATAGAGCATTGCAGGTCTCACCACCATCCTGTAAACTTTGCCCTTTAAACGCACAGGGATCTTCTTATCGCAGAGGACTCTAGAGACTTCTTTCCAATTTTTCCAACCTATCTGTATTCTGCTAGTCACTTCCCTACCCGTCTCACTCCATTCATCAACTGTCGAACCAAGGTATCTGAAGTGGTCAGTTTTCCTGATTTATGTCTCCATCAGTTTCAGCTCCTCATTTTTCTGGGCCTCTATGTTGCATGCCATATAATCTGTCTTGCTTCTGCTAATTTTCAGCCCCCTATGTTCCAGAGCTTTCCTCCAATTCTCTAGCTTTTCTTCGGCCTTTGCCCTAGATCTTGCACATAAAACTATATCATCCGCATAGAGCATGTTTCAAGGTGCTTCTTCCCTGATTTTCTCTGATATGACATCTATCACTATGTTGAACAGGGAAGGACTCAGTGCTGGGCCCTGGTGGACACCCACTCTCACTTCAAAGCTACTCGTTTCTTGCAGGCAGGTTCGCACTTTCGTCTTGGCTTCGCAATTTCGACCACCTCGGGATTCTTACCGTCTTAAAGCTGTTGTGTAAGTATAAGAAATTAATTTTTGTTATGTGTAAACGTGTTATATCATCTTATATATAAAATGCTAAATCCTCCTGCTCCGTGCCCGTTTCCATAGTGACGAGCAACAATGCAACCTTCATTGTTTTCAACAAATGAAGAAATACTGATTGTTGAAATCCAAAAATCGCAGCCAACGAAAATGACTATTAAAGAAATCTTATCTTTTTCGTAGGCTACGGTTCAAAAATATATTGTCAAAGATTAATGATATACATCTATTGATATTTAAAAATAGCATACTAAAATAAATAAATAAATCAAATTAAAAACTAAGTAAGTAATTTAGCTATTCTAAATTACGAAATTCTTGACATGTATACGATTCTTATTTTTTAATTTTAATACAAAATAATGACATTCAAATTAAATTATGAAACTGATTAACAATTCAAGTCAGAACTATGTAACGTTAGTTTTTTACGTTTTATGATATTCATTATACGTGCAGAGTAATAATTTTTCAGTTGAATAATTTAATAAAAAGAAAAAGTCATAAAATACAAAAAAAAATCCAATTGAATAAAATCAAAAGCAAATAACATTATTTTTTCTCATTTTATAATATTCATTAAATGTGTATAATTAAATTTTTTAGTTTTAAAACATATTGGTCGTGCAGTAAGCCTCCAGAACAGAAATTGAGCAATGAGGGAGATAAAAAAGAAACCGGTGAGCCATTTTCACTGAAGAGCAAGGTTTATATATAACAGTTGAGATCTGTTTTTGTGTTAGGTTATAACTGTCAAATTGACAGTAGTGACTTTATCACAATGTGATAAATGCGAATTTGTTCTATTGGCAAAACTGTCAATTATCGTAGTCCTTTCAATTATCACAGTTCTGTCACAGATCAATTTTTTTTTAAATAAGATCGAACTTACAGTTTACGCTGTTGCAGTAACAGTCGTACCCCGAGCTTTGGAATAAAATCAAAAGCAAGCTGTGTCTGACGCGAACTGTGGTGATCCGTTGTAACAAACTTCAGTTAGGAAAGAAAGCCAAGCCGTCTTTTTTTTCAAATCCATCTTTGTCCCCTTTCTCATCTATGGTCATGAGTCTTGGGTAAGGATCGAAAGAGTGCCGAAATGAGATCGTGGGAGGTTTGGCAGGTGTTCTCTACTGGATAGGGTTCAGCATCACTATAAGGCAGTCTTTAGGTGTTGAACCGCTACTTCTTCGCATTGAGAGGGCTCAGTTCCTTTGGGATGGCCACATGTACGGATGCCGCAACTGTCTTCCTAGATAGGTGCTATTTTCCAAGTCGTAGGTCACATAAGAGAAAAATAATAGTTATTAATTAAAAACTATTAATAGTTTTTTTTTATTTAATTTGTATTTTTAATTAATAACTATTATTTATTGTATTCCAGGGTTCTTGTGTCTCGCCCTTCTCTTAATATATATCCGTCACATAAGAGACCAAGAAGTCGGCCTAGAACTAGGTGGCTAGGTACATAGAGCATCTGGGTTCGAGTCGCTTGGGTATTACCATTGGGTATTACGGAAAATCTCGAGCTCTGCCCCCCGCGACCTTAACGGATAAGCAGGTTTGTAAACTGAAAATAAGAAAACATTTTCAGCTTCGCTTTCTTACTGACAGCGACTTATTTACTATTGGCAGTCCTGTCAATTATCACAGTCCTATCACAGACGAAATTTTATATTTAAAATCGAATTTACAGATTCACCTGTTGTGGCACTGTCGTATGACGGGCTTTATTACTAGTAATAAATAAAGAAATAAAACTGGAACTAACTACAAGTGTCTGCGAGGCTTAATTGGTAGAGGCGTCAACCATGACAGTCGAGGTTCCTAGTTCAAATCCAGGTCGCAGAATTTTTCCTTCTATTTTCTAATTAATATCATTTACCTGATGTTTGGAGTTAGCTCCAGTTTAATTTCTTTATTTCTTATTGTGTGTTCATCAAACTTTCTGATGGTTTGGATAGGAGAAATTCACTATCTTTGAACCGGGTACCCGCCTTCCATTGGGCTCTCCATCTTGACAACTTGGTTGTCTTTAAGAAACTTAGTGACAGCATGGCTGTACAAGTGTCTGCGATATTATGAACTCTCCTGACTGTTTTTACTGTTGAACAGGGAAATTCGAATAATAGGAATGATGGGAATTATTTTTATCGGGAATTATTATAAAACAATTACGTGTTCTGTAAAAAATCGGTGAAATAGAGAAAGGCTTACAATGTTAGTTTTAGTTGGGGAAATTTTTCTAAATTAAACAAAAGTAATTTTAAGCAAGCCAAAAATAAAAGCATAACAATGGGTTGAGCATTTATATTTTGAAAAATAAACTTGATATTAAAAATATTTTGAGGGACGTCTTATTGAGAAGAAATAATGTCATAATATCAAAATAAAAATTTAGTAAAATACCAATACAATGATATATGTAAATGCATATGCTTTGCCGATAGAAAGATTGGCGGAAATCTAATCACTGAATATTAAACTCAATTACCTACTTACACACCCTGCCCACACACACATACTCACACACACACAATTTTACAAGAAATTTGATGGAACATTTACATATGATGGGACTTTTCCAAAATTTCATCTTAGAAAGCGGTCTTATTAGATGTTTAGCATTATTGTATGTTTGACTTTCAACTTTAATATGGCATCCACGTTGAATTTCAAAATTGCCATTTAGTATTGGACCTGTTGGGAAATATCGTTTTATCTTTATACGTTGTCGAATTTTCTTTTAAAGAAACAACCTATTCTTGAATTCAAAATCGCGAATTTCGAAAAATATTTATACCGCTGTGCCTTAAGGAAGTCATTAAAAGGTATATTTATAAACACATTGCTTTTCAAAGCTATGCCCAAACCTAACATAAAGTTGCAATAAAAAACCAATTTGAATTTTTATGATGTTCTCAGTTTGAATTTTAATGTTAGAACTTTTATGTGTCTAGCGATTTTATATCAATTGTTAAAAAACATGAAAAATTATTATAAATCCACACAGTCTTTTCGTGGTGAATAACATAAAAAAATTCACATGCGCATTTTATTTTCGCCGCTTGCCCTAGAAATCATTGAAGATTTTAAGCATAACTGGATCAACGCTTGCTTTCATATGTAAAGAATAAAGAGCAATATTCACGCTGCCAAGACGAATAGAATTCGTTTAACATTTACAGCGGTGAATGCGCGCTGAGAACATGAAAAATTCTAACCTCTCACATCATGTAATCCTTGGAGAAACCGTAAGGAAGGGGGCGAGGAGGAGGGGTAAGAGGGAGGAAAAGGGTTCAGGGAAATATAGGAGATTGACTAAAAACCACTTGGAAGTGAAAGAATATCCTCAGCTCCACTTCGGGAACTCGCTTCGCTTTACATCCATCCTTTTCCCAAGATAAATATTTATTGGTTACACGCTCACTCTCTCTTTTCTCTCTTTCTTCCCCCTCCTCGATTCTCCCTCGTCTTTTTCGCCTTTATTCTCTCTCTCAAGCTTATCGTCGATGCTGGAAGAAAAGAATCCTGCCAGGACGATTATCCAGACTCCACTAGGGAGGAAAAAAGAGCGCCTGAACCGCTTATGGGAAGAATAAATTGGAGCATAAAGTTCCTTCCAACTGCTGTGCGAATTACAAAGCGAAAATTTTACAATGTTTCAGGAAAATTAAGACGGGAAATTTTTTCTGTTATTTAAGAGGGATTGCAGCTGCAATTTTTTCCCTTTCATTAATTTTTTCCTCTCTTTAATGAAAAAAATATTGTGAATTTTTTACATTAATGTTAATTGCTTTTGAATTGTAATTAGACGCTATAATAAATAATGGTTTTACAATTACTGCTTAATAAATTACTTTTCCCGGTTTAAATGATCTGAAATTCATTGTATTCCTATTTCATTTAGAAATCCAAAACTACGAGAAAGGAGTTGTTAAATTTACTAAATAATATGTTAATTTTAGCAAGCAGGGTTTTTAATGAGCTAGCTATAATATAAACAAAATCATTACAACGGCGCAATTTATTGATAGATAAATAATTATATATAATTTTAATGTAACTCTATTAATGGTTTAGGCTCTAATGATAACAATCTCTGCCACGTAAATTGAGGATTTCATTATAAAAATAGCAGAGCTGACTAACTGAAAAATATGAAGAAAACATTCTCCAAAAACCTTATAAAGGAAATTGCTTTTGTGTTTTTCCAAAACTGCATAGGAGATAAAAAGATGGTCTTCTTTAACTTTGCTTGCGCATTTATTTTTTAAATAATGTTTTATATTTTAAAATTTCAAAATTTGACTTTTTCGATATTTTCCTGAAGATATCGTAAACTATAAGCTCGTATTATTCGTTTTTTTGTTTACGGAAGTAATAATAATTTCTCGTTGGGTTCATTTTGTGCAACATTTTCATCATCAACATCCGCTGATTGTTCTTGCAAACCTGATTTCAAATGAGATTTTTTTTCGTTTTTCAGTTCTACTTTTAAGGCTACTAAGTAATTTTATTGAAAGAATTTGGGGTAGAATTTTACGGCTATTGTGTAGGACTCAAAGAATTAAACATATCTAAGATGATAGAATAACTTAAGTATAATAAAATAAGAGAAAAATAACGTCAACACAAATAATGAAATGCATATTTAATAAAACACGTGACGTAAATAAGGATAAGTCAAAATGATTGGCACAAAAAGTAAACGATTCCCACAACGGTTATATTCAATATGTCGCCAAAATAAATGATATAATGATTATGTTTATTCCTCCAAGTTTTTCAGCAAATGGAAACCCCGCCTTATGCGAATTGCTCGCTTCAGGCTCGTTACTCAAAATGCCCAACATGCAGGAAAAAAGAAAATTGTGTGATCGAATTTGCAAAAATGGCGCCCATAATCCATGTTCAACGACATTTTTATATTTCAACGAACCTATTTATATACCAGAACGTTGGATAGGCCGTGCAGTTGCTAATAAGTCATTGATAACCAGGCCCCATGCCCATCAGACTTTACAATATGTGAGTTTTGTTATGGGGATATGTGGAAGTCTTGCTCTATGTATTCTCTATGCCGCTTGTCTTGATACGCTTAAGGCTTGATGGCGCTGCGCTTATGAGACATGGAGTCACGACTATGCTGCATGTGCTTCGAAAATATTGCGATAAGATATTGCTCGCAAAATTCGATCCAGTTCCGTATTTCATATCAGCAGATTTGATTCCTTAGGATTTTCACTTTATTCCGAATTTAAAAAGACCATAAGATCACCCATTTCACCACAGATGATGCGCTGAACGATACTGGGCAAATGAAAGACCGCCGGAATTATTTATTGACAGAATGAGAAAATTAGTCTACCGTTTGAGAATATGAGCGTAGCCAGAATTTATGTTAGCGAGAGGGGGGGGGGCCACCAATACATATGTGAGAAAATTATGTGGAAAACTGTACCAAATACCAGCTTCATTTATCCTGAATAAAGCCAATGCCAATACACTCAATAATTTTGCCGTCTATATCTTACTTTCAAGAAAAATCAAGTAGGTCTATCGATGTTTTATACAGCAAAAATTCAAGGGGCGATTCTTTGGGATATTTTAAGAATATTTTGTCCTATGGTGATTTTCGGAATGCCGCTTTGTTTCGAATATATAAGGCGATAAAAATTTTGAGATGGAAAAGGTTAAAAAAATACTTTTTAGATTATACAGGAGAAAGGGAGCTAAGCTTTTGCTGTTAAGATACCAAAAGGAAAATGTCCTTCAGTTTTAGAACGATTTTAATTTATTATATGCATACAGTGATTAGGGTGAAGACGGTATACGTTTTCGAATTTAGCTTTTCTTTCTAATTACACGAAGTTTTATACTAAGTTATTAGTCCGTAAGTAAAAAGAATAAATCGTAAACTGATGGGAAAATATTCACTAATGTTTGTTTTGGCGTTGGAGGTGATCGTTGGTGGTCATCGTGGAAAATGCCAGTTTGTATTATGTTCAGGAAAGGTCTGACCACAGGGTTTATAATAATTTCTACATATAGGTAGGCATTTGTTGTTCTTAAGGCAATAATCAAATAAGTTCTTCTTTCATATACAATAGCTTCCCACATCATAATCCCATCAATCATAGAAAGTGATCCTTTCGAGGATCTGATGGACATGGATTTTATCAACTCGTCTACGAACATGTTGACATCGATTTGACTGCTCTAAACAAATGGAACTCTTCGTTAAATCCCTTTAAACTATACAAACTTCTCTGGTTTTACATAGTCAATCCTTGCTGTTAGCGAAGTTGTGCGAAAGGCACAAACTGTACAGCAGAGAAATGAAGCAGACGAGACAGTGTATAAACAAAATTACAGTATAATTAGATAATCATATGAAAAATTAAATTCAGAATACAACTAGTTGAGATGACGAAAGAACGCATACCAAAACGAATTTAAATTTTAACTCAATTTTATCGATGAGGAAAAAGAGATAAAGGGTTGGGCTTTCAGACATTCTTCTTTTAAATTTACTTTTTGATGAGTTCTAAAAATCCGAGATGAGAATTAAAAAATCCTAAATTTTCTGCTGACACACATACGGAGACATATAGTCATAGTTTCAGTAGTAAACTTATTTAGGTTCGTTGAAATTTATTTGTAAATAACATCTTAATTAAATTGCTTGAATAAAATAATTTAAAGATTATTTGAGGAGTCAAATTTCGGCGACGCGAAAGTTCATCAGACGCCATGAAATCTATCTTTGCTCTTGAGTGAGGGGGGTTTTTGGAAAGACGAATTCAGCAGACACTTCAATGTAAGAACCTACACTATGTGATCATAAGTTTAGGGACACTTGCAGTTCTGTATCGCAGGCTTCAGATGTAACCTCCCTTTTGCTTGACAGCCTCTACCTTCCGAGGAAGACTTTTGGTAGTAAGAAGCTGAAATTATTCTCCATTCCTGTCTCAGAGCATTGGTTAGTTCCACCACGCATGAAGGACGGCGTGGTCTGGCTCGTATTCGACGTTCCATTTCACCCCACAAGTGTTCATTGAGATTGAGATCGGGTGTCTGGGCAGGCCAATCCATTTCTTCAACCTCGTAGTTTTGAAACTACTCGTCTACAAACCTTGCTTTATGGTAAGGAGCATTGTTATGTTGTAACAGAAAAACTGTTCTCACAATGTTGGCAGTGCACATTCATCGTTTCTGTAATATAAACAAGCTGAAAAAGATTCCAACATATAAAAGAACCCTACACCATGATGCTATCTCCTCCAATTTTCACAGTGGACAACCCTGAAGGGAGGAAACGTTCTCTAGGCATCCGCCAAACCCATCTTTGTACTGTGATTGCCAGAGTGTGTACTGTGAGTCTTCTGCTACCATAACTGAGAGATGTTAGAGCATGTTGGATAAGCCTGGAATCGCCTGAAGCACTGAATGTGGTAATGACTTCACGTGCTCTGGCTTATTGGTTAAAATGGAAAGCTTTAGCTAAACCTCGGGGGCTGAGGTCGGATGGCCAATATCGGGAAACAGTAGATCGCGGAATGGTGAATGCCTGTACAACCTTGGAAGTGGCATGCCCCAAGCTTCGGGCACGCAATATCATGCCATGTTCGAACTCGGTTGGTTCTGGCCGCCTTGTCATGGTTACAACGACAAGGATGCAAATAGATTGTACAGAAGTGTTTTCATGCTACTGTCTTTTGAGTGCATGGCTTTGCTGTCAAGACTAGCCCATGACTTTTAATTTTTGATGTATCTTTTATTAATAAGAGTAAATAAATTTGGTTCCAAGAATCTAAGAATCGAGCCATTCGAAATTCAAATTGTTTTCTTTGCACAAGACCAGTTCAGGACCATCTCAGGAGACCAACCCCAAGAGAGCAGGAGGCTCCTACGAAAAAGTAAGAAATAAATTATCTTTGTGCATTTGCATATTTTCATATACCCGGTGGCCAAGAAATAACGTAAGATGTTCAGAGCTCGCTAGCGGGAATTCTATTAGGCCAAATGTAGTACATTTTGGTGTATATACTTAGTGGAACATGCAGTTTCCATTTCTGCAAAAAAAAAGTAGTACCAAAAGTCGCCATAGGGGGCGCTTATTTCAAGAAAACAATGAATACATTTGCATAAGCGCGTTCCGTGTTAAGCAATCATGACAATAAATGGCAAGGCTGAGGATTTCTCATCATTCACGAACGAATGGCCTGACGATGACGCTTACACTGCCTGACCGGGCGTTATTAGTCAATTTGTTTTATCAGAAGAGCGACAATGCAAGTGCTGCCCTTCGTGAATTCCGGCGATTGAAAACGTTACGAAGAGGACCGATGAGCATAACTAACTTACGGAAAATGAGTGAACGATTTGAATCTACCGGAACTCTAGGAGTGCAACCAGGCCGGGGACGCAAACGAATCAGGCAGCAACACGTTGAAGAAGTTGCAACTGCTGTTGTGGAACAGGAGATGACTACTGTGCAGGGTGCCAGCAGTGCACACGCAATAGCACGCCAAACAGATATCCCATATTCGACGGTGAGGAAAATATTGCATAAGATATTGACATTTTATCCCTATAAACTGACACCTGTTCAACAATTGCTTCCTGGAGATGAACGCACCCGAACTGACTTTTCGTTGAGATTTTTAGCACGTATGGAAGTGGATGATGCATGGCCATGGCAAATTTTATGGAGTGATGAGGCACATTTTTATTTGAATGGTGATATCAATACCCACAACTGCCGTATTTGGGCTCCATCAAATCCACAAGTGTGTCTGCCAACTCCTATGCATTCACCGAAAATAACAGTATGGTGCGGCTTTACTGCTTCTTTCATCATCGGCCCGTACTTTTTTGAAGAAATCCGTCCCGTGGACCGGTAACTTGTTCCGTCAATTCTGCCAGGTATGCCGATATGCTTGAGAATTTTGTGATACCACGATTGCAAGAAAAGGGTTGTCTGGATTCTACCATTTTTATGCAGGATGGTGCGCCACCGCACATCGGACTTCAGGTGCAGCAGATCTTGCGAGAACGTTTTTCAGACAACAGAATAATTAGTCGTGCATTTCCCATGGTATGGCCACGCAGGTCGCCTGATCTCAACCCTTGTGATTTTTGGTTATGGGGATATTTGAAAAGCCTTGTGTATCAAGCACATGTTCCTGACCTCTCAACCTTAAAGGATCAAATAACGTTACATATCAGACTAATTAATGCAGATATGCTGCGAGCTGCCGTAGAAAATGTCGTGTACCGCATGCAGCTATTGGAACAACACACTGGTGGTCATATTGAAACACATTTGGAATTAAAAATAAAACATTGTTTATTGTTGTTAGTTGGTTTGTACAGTATTTGTTTATTTGACAATTAGGTATTCACTGTTTTCTTGAAATAAGCGCCCCTATGGCGACTTTTGGTACTATTTTTTTTTTTTGCAGAAATCGAAACTGCATGTTCCACTAAGTATTAAGTATATACACCAAAATGTACAGCATTTGGCCTAATAGAATTCCCGCTAGCGAGCTCTGAACACCTCACGTTATTTCTTGCCCACCCGGTATATAAAAATAAAGGTTTTATTCTATCCCTTCAGAACATTCAACTTCGCAGAAATAAATGTTCTGATTTTATTAGCCAAGTAAGGATCCTTGATTTTTTTTGGAATTTAACTGCTTAAATATTAATATCACTATTTACAAACAAAACAAAGAAAAAAGCATGTCAATTTCTTTAATAATAAAAGATATTAAATATTATTTATTAAAGAGATGGAATATTATTTATAACAAAATTTCTTTGTCATGAATAGCAAATGTTTTTGGAGATTCATCTATAACCTTTAATATTTGTGAGTTTTCCTGACTTAGAATTTATGGCGAAGTCAGCAATAATTCACCAGCCAATATTAATGGTACAAACACGGTTGGAACTTCCCGTTCCTTTCATCGGTGGTTTCGGAGATTTCTTAATCGATTGAGCCAACTTCATCCTTTGATGTCTGCGATCTTGCCATCGATCGATCAGCTGTTGAGAGTTCTGTGTTATTCAATCTTTCCTTCCTGAATTTCAGAGAAGTTCTTTTGGGTTCTCCAGCAGCAAAAAGGAAGTCTTATATTGATCATAGAACGTTTTGGCCCAAACGCTTCGCTTCTAATTCCAGTTCTTTCACCTTTTTCATCAGAAGAGCCGACTTGGAATTGGAAATTCCGGGAAAATGGAAAAGGACATATTCCAGACTTTCAAAGATGCAGTAAAAAACTTGCTTTTCTCCCTTCTGATAGGAATGCTTTATCTAAAATAAGAGTAGAACTTGTTTAGCATATAATTCAGAAATGTTTATTATTAAGGCAAATATATATATTTTAAGGATACTACCGGTATTTAAAATTACCTAAACTATTTTAATATTCTTCTTTCCTTTGGTTAATGATGTTGGTTTCTGGTGTAACATTTTTTTCGGTTTATTTTGACGACTCGTAAAGAACACATGGACTTCATGAAACAAAGATATACATGTACACGTTGGCCAAGCAAAAGAGCAATGATTGTCAAGTCATTACAAACTTTTGTATTTTCCATCCTTGACTTTATGGACCACGAGTTTCATGATTTCATAAGTCTTTCATATGGCCAGTATGAGCTATTCACTGACAGAAGCTAAATTTTATTGTATTTTTATTTTATTTATATATAGAAGTGATATACAACAGTGTCCGGACCTGGGCTAATATGGCCAGAGACCGCTCCCCGGGCGGCATTATCGTAAAGTTATTGTGGAAAATAGCTTTAACGCTAACTTTCTATAAATAAATGCCATTTTGCTGTATTATACGCGTTACCTCATCAGTTTTAGGAGCAATTAAATTTATTACAACATTTATCAATATGCGAAGAGCTCGTGTAGTGATGCAAAGAATTCCGTTATTCTTTATTACGAGGCTCATCCAGAAAGTAAAGATACATAAGGTAGAGCCAGAGGGTAAATTGTGCTACGATAATTTCCACAGGGTTAACTTTCACTTTCATTCGTTAACATACTTTACTAATTCATATGGTGGCGCCACACAACGTCGTGTGTGAGAAACCAGTTGTTTGATATGGCGGCGCCCATTCAAAATACCGCTAAATGCGAAATCCGATCTGTTATTCGATTTTTTAACGCCAAACAAGAGTCTCCAGCTGATATCCACAGACAAATTGTTGCTGTTTAAGGAGGAGGATGTTAACAAATGGGGTCTGTTTTCTCCATGACAATGCTCGACCCCATATGGCACGTGTCACCACAGAGTTGCTGAAAAGCTTCAAGTGGGAAGTTCTGGATCATCCACCGTATACTCGTAGTCCGGACCAGGCACCCAGCGATTTACACCCGTTTCTTCACCTGAAGAAGCATCTTGCTGGGAAACTTCGATGAAGATGACGATATGAAGCATGAAGTCAACGCTTGGTTCAAACATACAGGCTCAATGACACCGGAATACAAAAGCTTGTCCCCAGGCTCAATAAGTGCTTGGATAATGGTGGTAACTACACTGAAAAATGAGCTTGTATAAAAGTACTTGATAATAATGAAGGCGTGTGTTAAAAAATATTTTTGACCATGTCATGACGTTTGTAGCTTTAATTTCTGGATGTGCCTGCGATTATCTCTTCCAGTATTAGCTGGAGCTATTATTCAGGTGCCTCATCAATTTTATGGGCAATTAACAAAATTCAAAAAATCAATTCTATCTTCAAACGAATAGAAATTCATAAAATAAAATCCCTGAACAAAAATATGACAACACTTATATTCAGATATTCCATTTATTTGAATTAAATAGACTACGTTTCCTTTATCCTGACAATCCATGACTACTTAAGTACAATGTAAAATAGACTACGTTTTTATGTAACACTAAAAACTAAAATTATTTGCAATTCAAATTTCAGACTTTAATCTTTATTTCAAGGGAAGTTACAAAGCTTTAGCTCAGTTAATATTTTTTCAAAAATACGGAGTACTGCGTTTTAATACTTTGTTAGTCCACATTTGGCTTTAATTATAGCCATGATACGCTGAGGTAGAGAGAAAACAAATCACAAACACTTGCATCGATTTAACACCAGCATTGTTTAGTTGCACACGTCAAACTGTTTTGAGACTTCTTTTGGCAACATTTTTCTTCATGATATTCCACAAAATTTTAATCGGGCTATTAGCTGGCCACAAAAAATGATATATGCAGGCCTCTGCTTGTTGAATGTCAGGTATTTTTACGCAGTGGAACGAATAAAAATATAACTATTCATACAGAAGAACTCGGACAAGATTGTTTGATAAAATTATTTTAAGACTATTTTAATTTAAACAAAAGTAAATTAACTACCAATTGTAATTGAAGTAACAATTGAATTGAATATCCAATTATAAAGATATCTTAATTACACAAAATAACATCAATAACTCAAATGAAATTTGTAATAAACATGAATCATCATAAACTTTGCAGTGGAAGATTGATTCCTAATTCTGTAGGCTAGACGATCCACTCTGTGGCTTCAACAGACCATCTAAGAAATTGCATGCTGCTAATATTCCTGTTGCTGATGCTTTTCCGTACTTCTCCCGTATCATAGAATTCAGCAAATAAAAATAAAAGTCAGATTGAGAAACAATTGGAAAACGAAGACATGTTAGCTCTTAGCATTTCAATGACTTAAAATAAAGTTTGTACAGCTGCTATTTAAAATTCCTTCAACATTCGTAACATCAATAGTGAGAAAAGAGTCATAAATAATATGTTCAACCTCAATACGGAATAATGGTTGCATCTTCGATTCAATAAAAAGAATACAAATATAATTGACGCAAGAGTTAACTGTAGAGTTGTATTACAGCATAAAGGCGAATAAAATATTCTGATATCTTTAGATAAATTCTACTCCAAATCTTGGCAATGGAAAAACATTTTAAATGTTCGTTTTAACGTGGGTAAAGCAAACCACGGCTACACAATAAAGTTTCTATTTTAACGGATATAAAGATATCCTTCTGATTCATAAAAAAAGCACTCTCATCCTTCAGGAAAGATTTCTTTCAATTTCCGTAACATATATTCCGTCTTACTTGACCGAAAGTCTCACTCCAAAATTCCATATGTAAACGGATTAACTAACTGAAGGGCGTGGCCGATAAAATGCGGTAGGAGACGGGGAACTCGTTCAATACGTATCCTTCGTACTCTTTTAATTTTTAGGAATTGTCTTTAGTCGTTTCCACAAGATTACGTAGTTCGTGAACAAGTTCCGTAGTAATTGCCATCACTTTCTCTACTATTCTGCTCACAGTTCATATTATTCAGACTTAGTTTTTCTCTGCAAACCCGTGTTCCCTGACGATATCGGACATCCTTTCTATATCCCTTTCAGCTTCGATGCCAACTGTCATCTGCCCTTCTTCTCTTCACCTTCCTTTTCTCTACGTTTTCCATTTTTTGACACGTAGCTTCCTTTCCTCTTCTCCCATCTTCGTCATTTCCTTTGTTACGAATTTTTACGTCACTGGAGAATTTTCTTGCGTAATATAGACGCGTTCTCCAGCGGCGTTTAAAATCTGAAGCAAAACGTAACACTGAAGCAAATTGGTCATTTTTTAGCCCCTTGACATGATGCGTTGTCATCTTGATAAATAAAATCATCGTCACCAAAATAATCTTTCGCAATTTTAAGCACATATTTTTCCAAAAGCTCCAAGTAACCTCAGAATTTTGTGTTCCATTAATGATTGCCATCTTAACAACTCCTGGATTGATCATGCTTCCCCAACCCATTATAGCATTTGGAAATGTGGTTGCAGAACGCAAGTAATCTGGATGGAACATTTCATAAAAAAACGTCCAGCATCTTCACCATAATCAGTGCAAATCTTGGACTCATCCGTGAATATCACAATACTCCTATCCTATAAGGACCAAGCTTTGTGTTTCTTGGTCCATTAAGACGACATTGCTTTTGCTTACACTACATGATCAAAGAAGTTGGGACACCCCTATGAACACCTGGGGTGTTTCTCCTGGATTGGACTGGGCCCGCTCATCAAGGTGGACGAAAACCTCAATGCTGATGGCTACAGGACCATTCTGGATAACGGGGCACTTCCAGCGCTGTGGGAACACTTCGGTGACAGGCCGTTTCTCTTCCAGCACGACAATGCGCCTTGCTACAAAGCAAGATCCATATCCGACTGGGTTGACGAGATGCGGGTTGAAGAACTGGATTGGCCCGCCCAGAGTCCTGATCTCAACCCCATGGAACATCTTTGGGACAAATTGGAACGACGTGTGAGATCCAGGATGGTTCGCCCTACATCTGTCCAGGAACTGACCACGATATTCCTCGAGGAATGGAGGCCAATACCTGTGGACACATACCGTAAACTTGTGACAGTATGCCATGTAGGGTGGAGGCAGTGATAGCAGCTCGGGGTGGCCCTACACATTACAGATCGAAGCTTTTTGCGGCTTTACGGTAGAGCAACAGGTGTCCCAACTCCTTTGATCATGTAGCGTATTTGTCATGAACGGTTTTGTTTTGGCCTTCTTTGATTGAAATCCCTTTTCCTTCAATGTGATGTCGGACACATTAGTTCCTGCTTTCTTCCATTCTTCGTTCATGGTCTTTGAAGATGCAAAACGATTAGACTTAGCAAATTTTTTTTACCAGAATACGGTTTTGTCGTGATGTTGTCAAGCGAGGCCTTCCACTATGATGCTTATTTTCAACCTTTTGCGCCGTCCTAAATTTTTTTATTATACCCTGGGACGTGTTAATTAATTTTGCTATTTCATTTTGTTTTGCCCTATTGCCACAGTCATTGTTTTATCGATTTCGTGATGATGTAATTTTTTTACCACAGTATGGGTATTTTATGTCATTTGCATTATGCAAATTTATTTATTTGATGACAACTTTTGAGAAATTATTAATATTCCATACATATTTCAATAAAAAATATTCCATACTTTTCAGCAAACGTTAACTAAGATAATGTTTTATAATTTCTCTTGAAATAAACGTTAAGATCTGAAATTTGATATGCACAAAGTTTAGTGTTACCTAAAAAAGTATTCTATTTTACATGGTACAGACCGGATGGTTAAAATTAAAGTTCCCCACTTCTGCGCGGGCTGCAGACCGTGATATTGCATAGATATTGATAAAACTTTGTGTATAGGCTATGCAGACCATGGGGAAGAGAATTCCCACGGAAAATTTATTAGTGCACACGGCTGCCACAAGGAGAAAAAGTGGCGCCTAATGAAAAAGCATGAACAATCTGCAGAGATCAACATGCCATTGGGATTATAAGAACGTGCGCTTCTGATGAAGCTCTATTACCAGAACAGCAGCAATAGTGCAACCGGATTGCGAGAATATAGGCGTGTGAAAGGATTGCGAATAGTTGGTTTACGAAACGACCCATGACGGCGAAAGGTTTACGAAAGATGGTGCAGAAATTCGAAGAGACAGCGTAGTTAGGTGTGCTGCCAGTTCACCAGAACTTAATCCATGTGACTTCTGGCTGTGGGAACCCTGAAGGATCGTGTGTTATTATGGAGACGTACGGACGTAATGAGAGTCAGTATCATTCGACATATTACAGCATTTTACGGGAGGCACTTCTTGCTACTGTTAGCACGCTGTCTTGCGCTTCCATTTTGTCATCGACGCAGAAGGTGCGCATATTGAACAGTCCCTTTCACAACGTTGACCTGTTTGGCCGGTTTCATATATCATTGGGAAACCTCGGATGGAGGGCTTTGAGGGCTGTTGGCGACACCCAAATTCATCACCTGGTAACAGAGGATTGGACGGACGAGTTAAATATTCCGATGGCTGTGCATCGAAGGATGTCTGTGAGGATGTCACGAAATCTACGTCAGTGTCCCTCGGGAAACAGATTGACGACAGTAAGCTTAGGAGCAAAACAGAGTAAAGTTTTAGGTAGATAAAGTATGGACACTCTTATCCGGAATAGGTATAATAGCACGTGCACTAATGGTACCGTTATAATTCCCCTTTAAAATATTCAATGCTAACATATGGCATGTAATATATCAAACAACTCGTCATGACGTATCATGAATAAATATAGCGAGTAATTAACGATACTCGGAATTGGTTTAGTAGTACATGATGTAATAGTACCATATGGTACCATTGATAAATTTCAATGCTAATATAGCTTATTTAATATATCAAATATATCTTCATGGCGTGTCATGAATAAATATAACAAGTAATTAATGATACTCGATATTGATTTAGTAGCACGGTTCTATGGTATCATATGGAAACTCTCAATGCAAAGACATGGCATGTAATACACTGAGTTAGCAAAACTCATGGGATAGTTACTTAATATCTGGTCGGGCCAACTCTGGCCCTGTGGAGTGGAGCAATACGGCGTGGTAGTGAGTCTGCAAGTCCCTGGTACACTTCTGGAGACAATTGACACTAGATAGTCTGCAGAGCCGAAGATAGTTGCTGCCCGTTCGTGGGCGGATGATCCAGTGTCCGGAGCCTGACTTCAACAATATCCCAGATATGCTCGATGGGATTCATGTCAGGGCTCCAGGCTGGCCAGGTCAGTCGTTGGACCTCTCCTGCATGCTCCTCAAACCATTCGCGGACGACATTGGAGCGATGTGGTGGAGCATTGTCATCTTGAAAGACTGCTACGTCGTCAGGGTGTTGAAATGTCAAAAACGGGTGCAGATGGTCTCCGATGAATTGACGATACCGTGGACCATTCAACGTTTGGTCCAGGATAACCAGAGGGCCCATTCCAAACCAGGAAAATGTACCCCAGACCATCACTGACACCCCACCACCCTGCATCACCACCTGTTGTCATGCGGGATCCATCGTTTCGTGAGGTCTGCGCCACACACGGTGCCTCCCATCAGCGTGGTACAGTTGATATCGTGACTCATCTGACCATATGACGTTACGCCACTGTTGCAGAGTCCAGCCAAGATGGTTGGTGGCAAATGCACGCCGGAGTGTCCGATGACGCTGGGTAAGCATTGGCACCCGTGTAGGGCGACGGCTGCCAAACCCGAGGGCATGCAGATTCCGACGGATTGTCCACCGAGAGACGTTTCGTTTCTAGTGCGGCCAGTATTGAACTGGTCTGTGATTTGCTGCACTGTTGCGCTCCTGTCTCTCTGAATCATTCGTCCCAGGTGTCGCCGGTCACGATCATTCAGGGCAGCTGGACGCCCGGTATGGTGCCTGTTGTGGATTGTGATGCCTTCATCCAGCCATTCCTGATACACTCTGGAGATAGTTGAGCGGGGAAAGCCAAATTCCTGCACCACTGCCGAAATGGAACATCCCATGCGTCGGGCACCTACTATCATACCCCGTTCAAAAGACGTCAACTCGCGACGACGTGCCATTTCTGATTAATCACTTATCCAAGCTCTTCCCACAACGTCTAATGGTCCATTCCCAGAATCCGTTACCCCATCAATCAATGTGCTTGCTATCCCATGAGTTTTGCTTTGAGTTAGCAGTGTATATCAAACAGCTGGTAACGACGTGTCATGTAATAATATAAGGAGTAATTAATAACACTCGATATTGGTTTAGTAGTACGTGTTCTTATGGTATCATTAATGGTAACATTGGGAGGAGTTCTAATGGTGCCATTACAGTATCATTGGGGTTTTCAGTATTAAGATATGGCATATAACATACTTAACATCTCGTCACGGCGTGCCTTGAATGAATATAACGAGTAATTAATGTAACTCAATATTGGTATAGTAGCACGTGTTCTATGGTGCAATTTGTTCCATTGGTGACTTTCAATGTAAAGACATGGCATGTAATATATCAAACAACTTTTAACGACGTGTAATGAATGAATTTAACGAGTAATTAATGTTGTTTGAAATTGGTTTAGCATTACTTGTTCGAATGGTATCATTAATGGTACCATTGGGAGGTGTTCTAATGATACCATTACTGTATCATTGGGTTTTTCAATGCTAAGATATGGCAAGTAATATACCTAACAACTTCAAACGAGTTATAGGCCTATTTTTATCCATAGTTAATTCCTGTCAAGCCTAACATTTCAATGGCTAATTTCTGTAAGTATTTTATTTATTTATTTATTTATTTATTTATTTATTTATTTATTTATTTATTTATTAAAGAAGAAGAAATATGTCGAGTACAGGAATAGGCCGACATGTTAGGTCCCTGGGCGAATATAGATTAAGAAAAAAAATTATAATATTGAGCATAATATTGTAGGTAATATTAGTTGGTGGAGTTAGTAAGAAAAGTTTTCATTTTGGATTTAGAAATAGTTAGGGTGGGGGTAGAGCGTATTTCGGAAGGAAGAGTATCCCATATTTATATCGGGCTATGGAAATACTATTGTATTGGTAAGCATGTTTGGTGGATAGTTTAATTGCTAGTAGCTAATCGCTTTCTTCAACAGTAGATAATTACCTATAAAAGCTTTAGCAATGGAAAATAAAAAAAATAATAGATGCTTCAACAATTGACGCTCATTTCGTTTAACATTATATACAATACTTAGAAAGAAACGTACTTTTTTTGTTCGAATATATAAAGAAATACTACAGTTTCCATTTAACGTTTTGGTTCTTCAATTTTATTCTTTAAATTCTCTTTTTACATTTCAAAGAATTTACAGTTCAGTTTTCTTAATTAGTTTTATTTCAAGTGTTTTAAAATACAGTTTAGTTCTAGGTATTCGTGGCTGATGTCTCGATGCTGTAAAACGAAAAAGTGCTCCTTTTATCCTCCATTGCGGTAAAATCATTCTTTTTTATTACTTTTGGAGAGCCACACTTCTCTTCAAATTTAATAGAAAGCTGGATTAAAGAAAGCAGAATTAATGTATTAAACGTTTAGTGAATTCTGCTCTTACGAGAAATTTTCATTGACCGACGAACTACGTCACTACTGGAAAAATAATGGCCGACGAGATAGGATTGCAAAAGCGCTGTTTTTCGCTTTTCAAAAACATTTTTTATAGTAGCGACGATGTGCATGGACTAATAATTATAACTAGATGCTATTTACATCTTAATTAATCAAAATGTAAAAAAAAATCATCGAATTCATCGATGAAAAATTGATCATTTATACCATAACAGGGTCTGGTCTGCTCAATCGAAACTTATCAATTTCCTTTGATTTTCAGGGAGATTTCAATGTTGATTTCTTTAAAAAATCAAACCTTATAATGATTTTAACATGATAATGTTTTAAGGTTGGACATCATTCTACAAAAAGCATGATGAAAAACACGACACCAAAAATAACCCAAATGAGTGTACAACAAAATATGGAACTACAATTGACGAAGATATTTTTTAGAAGTTTAGATAGATTTGAATCAAAACTACTTATCTCGTATTTTAGTTATCACAAGCCCATTGTTTCTTTCTTAGATTATAATAATATTGAAGAATATATTGATTAAGAAAATTAAGAGCAAAATTCCAAAGATAAGTGATACATAGTTATAAGAGCACACATTCCAGATCTAATGAGAAAAGGAATGAAAATAAATGGAATATAATATTTATTTTCGGCTTGTTTCTGATTTCGTCCAAGTAATAACGTCCATAACAAGAAATTAAGCCTCCTGAGGAAGGTATAGGTAAGTAGCGGAAGTCCTGAGGTTATCTAATTTTTACCCCTTCATCTGTACTTTTTAACCGCCATTTTCTTTTTTCAAAAAATTGATTTTCTCGTGCTTAGCATTTAGAAAATATAAAAGAACCCTATATTCTTTCCTTTCTCATCATTTTCGTTCGAATGATATATCATACGCCATATGTTGCCATAGTTCTAAAGACCAAGTGACGGCGGCCCCCCCCCCCCCAACTCCGACTCTACTGGAACTATTTGGTCCAAACGTCATAGGAAAGTAGATTTTGCCTAGAGGAATCTGCATACCGAATTTCACTCTTTTATATGCATAAATACGCGTAGACATTTTGGTCCCCTCTAATTTCTACCCCTGAAACTCCGACCCCATTTGGCCAATCAAATCCAAACTAAATAGTGAAGGTACTCATGCCCATAGTAAGTTGCATTCCCAATTTCAACCTTCTATCTCAAAAAATGCGGAAATTATGAAGGGGACGGACGAACGGACGGACTGACAGACAGACGGACATTGTAAAAACATTAAGTACCTCCATTCTTCCGCTACTTAATAATATATATATCATTCACATATATATTACTTAGAATCGATTACAATCGGCATAAAAGTTTTTATTTTGGTCATGCGGTCCAAAACACACATCCGTTTTTAGCACATGTTTGTAGAAAAGTGTATATCTGATCGGTTTGTCCAGTTGTCTGTCCGTCCGTCGGTCTGTAGACACAATTCCAACGATGCATTGCGTTGCAATAGAGAAAGCGCATGTATTGAACTGCTGGAAGAGATGAATTATCTTTGCGTTGGGGAAGTGTACATAGGTTCGGCTCTGCGCGTGCTCTAAACATTAATGAGATGATGCGCGTGCAGGATGGACCTGATTAACGATTATTGAAAGGGGAAATCGGCTCTAAATCAAAAGAAATTTTTTTATTCGTAGGGAGCTTATTATTTATTACGATAACTTGAAAACGAAATAACTTTTTCACACAGTTTTCACCAATCCATTAATATGGGACAGAGCACAAACAAGTTCGAACGTGAGATAGCCGGAATAGGTACGTGCTCTAATGGTACCATTATGATATCCCCTTAAAACTTTCCTATAACCAGATATGGCATGTAATGCATCAAACAAATCGTCACTACGTGTCATGAAGGTATATACAGGGTGTCTAAAAAGTCTGGTAACATGGCAGATACCTCAGAGCTGCCAGTTAGGCGAGATCTGATTAGTTTGACTTTGACCCTCAAATTTAAGTTCATCCATTTTATATCTCGAAATCTTTCGATTGAAAAATGGAAGGAAAAATTCTGCGACCTGGATTCGAACCAAGAACCTCAATTATCATAACCGACGCCTCTACCAATTGGGCTATCGCAGACACTTGGACAGCCAAGCTGTCACAAGGTGTCTTAAAGACAACCAAGTTGTCACGGTTGAAAGCCCAATGGGAGGCGGGCTCCTCGCTCTCAGATCGAGAATTTCTCCTATCCAAACCATCTGATGAGAAATCTGTTAAAGATAGAGAAAATTTTCCAATTGCTACCCTGTAGAGCAACGCCACAACAGTTTAAAATCAGTTTTTAATCACACCCTTCCACATGAAAGATTTTGAGAAAATGGGCGAGAAAGAGACACTCAAGGTCAGTTGGGCTGGGCAGGTTGGCTCAGGTTTTTAACACATTTGCATTGCAGTGAAGCACACCGTTGGGAATTTTCTTTCATTTTCGAGTAACTAGTGATAGCAGATATTGGTCTAGTGGCACGTGTACGTGTAAGGATGTCTCATGAATGAATATAACGCGTAAATAATGATAGTGTGAATTCTTTAGTAATACGTGCTTTAAAGGTACCGTTGGAACTTTCAATGCTAAGATATGGCATGTAATATGTCAAACATTTTGTAACAAGGTACCATGAGTCAATATAACAAGTAATTAATGGTAGTCGGAATTGTTTAATAGTACATGTTTTAATGGTGCTATATGTTATCTTTGGGAACTTTCAATGCTAAGATATGGCGTGAAATACATCAACCAACTCCTTACGTGTTGTTAGACCTATTGTTATCCATAGCTTATTGGTATCAAGAGCATATTGCTGTTAAGCTTAATAGTATCTAAAACTAAATACTGTGACACTTATTGCTAATTGGTAGTAGTTAATCGCTTGCTTCAATGGTAGATGATAACGTAGAAACACTTTACTAATTGATTATGAAAAAATAATATATGCTTACACATAACGTTTCAGCAATTGAGGCTCACTTCGTTTAACATTATGTGGGAAAGCCTACAAATTAAAGAACTTTTTCAAATATATAAAGAATAACTTCACTCTCCATTTAACCTTTCAGTTCTTCAAGTTTATTCGTTTAAATTATCTCTATAGTTAAGTTGACTAAAATAGTAATTTAGAATTAAGTTTTCATTTTTATATATTTTCCCTAAAATGTTTTAAAATGTAGGTTAATTCTATGATCCCGTAACACGAAAATGTGCTACCTTTATCCGCTTTGGCGGTAAAATCATTCTTGTTTATTATTCTGTGCCGTTCGAACCATCCGAAGCTGTTTCGAACCAAATTGAAATATTTTCATATTGTTCATACTGTCTAGTATCACTGAATATTTTTGAAATATTTTATTCACCTGAGTTAATCATTGATGCTTACAAAATAAGAGATCGCACTAGTTTGCTTCTTTCAAAAGGCACCGCGAAAACGAATAAAATTGAGCACACATAGCTGTATGTAGATCCCATTGTTACGCCCTTAGGTAAAGCGGTATGCGGATTAATACACCTGTTAGCACATGACGGAACTTCTTTCCTCCACAAGGCTAAAATAAGCACAAGAAGCAATCGACAATGGGGGAAAACGCGGAGCGTTTCTGACCCAGCTCACCAGGGCGGCGTCATCATAACAAGCAATCTACGCAAACACGTTCCATATTTCTACGATGACACGGTACTGTTGTGTTCCATTATGTAAAAATCAGAACTGGAGGACATAAATTTCCGAAGGATTAAGGACTAGCTTTAAAATGGAGAGTAGCTATTCAACGAGTGGATACAAAATTAATGATGTTTCCTTCCTTCCAGCCGCAACTTAAAATTGTAAGCAACCTGGAGAGCAAATATTCGTGATTTCAAAGTTTTCAACATGCATAATTCAACATGATTATCTGATAAATTAAATTTTCTTACTTTTTTTTTTCATAGCAGCTGCAACTATGCCACTAAAGTTGCTTTCCTTTTTCAATAGCTTTGATGTCATTACTATGTTGATTGTCTACTGCCATTCTAAATTGCATGTAATGTACCACATTACTGTACTTTAATGTTTTTAGATGTATCATGTGTTCATTAGAAACTGTTTTGAACCCAGTCAAAGGCTATGTGGGAATAATAGGTTCAGGAAGAGTTAGGATTGTTTTGAAATTGTTGTTGCTATCATAAATTTCTAATCTAAAACAGAAACAGAAAAGAGTACCAAAGTACCATGTGCAAAATGAGTGCGTGGATTGTAGAAATACTGTATAATAATAATAAAAAAATCATCGAGCCCGGAAAACAGAACGGAAAACAGTCGGGAGTGTGTGAACGCTAGGCCTTAGCCCAAATATCAAACAACACCTCTCAATCAAATCAATTTTTCGTCCCCTTGTTGAAATTTCACGCCTTGAAAGTTCAAATTTTAGTTTGTTTTCTGTCCAGTTTCATAAGCTGCCATCGCTGCCATGTTTTTGCCCTAGGAATAGGGTGCTCGGTGCACTGGCGCCATCTACTGCAGCAATTTTTCGCGTTTTTCCCCATTAAATGGATTCTGAATTTTTAAACAAACTTTTATTTTTTAGAAATAAATTATTAAAATTAGCTAATTACCATCCAGTAAAAACAATCTGTGTAGTAATCAATAACCATTCCTTAGTTTATTAATTATTTAATTTTTTTATTAATTTTAAGACGACTTTTGCAAGGGAGCGCAGTAACATTTTCTTTTGGTAGTCTTCGTAAATTTTCCGCGAGGCTAACGAGAAAGACGTCTTTCTCGTTGACTACGATTTTCCGGGGCTGACATCATATATTCGCTAGTGAAACGAGATATAGAGGGCTGGGTTGACGATCTAATGGGGCAGCCGAGAAAACGAACATCGATATAATGCGTTGGTGAGTGCGTATGTATCGCGGTCCTTTATAATTTTAAATAAAAAATATTCATGGATGCTTACTTCGGTTTCCTCATCTTATAAATTATTTCTAAAGCAAAATTAAGATATTGTGCTAATAATATCCTACACGTTCCGCTCATTTGATAAATATCCCTTTGATAAGAACGAACTACCAATCTCGCAGTGGTTCATTCGCTGCTATTAAGCTCTGGTCCTCCTTACCTATCGATTTGCGCCTTTCCCCGAACATCGCCATCTTCAAATTTAGATTAAAATTTTTTTTATATAACTCCTAACACTACTAACCCACTAACCCTGTATTTTCTTTTAATTTGCTTTCATTGCAATATTTGAATTTTGTTTGTACACTTTTTGGACCTAGTTCTTTATTATTAATTTTAATTTTTTAATCACAATTTGTAATTTTATTCTCTATCCAGGGACCTAACTTGTCGGCTATCTGGCCATACTGGCCCTGGATAGACAATTGTTTCTGTAATAAATAAATAAATAAATAAATAAATAAAAATAACTGCAATTTTTTGCAGACCGTCGTTAACGATTTTGCTTTCCCCTTACCTCCATGTTTTTTTCTTTTTGGTTCCGATTTGAACAAGCGCTACCGCCACCGCCATCGCTTCCAGTGTAAACAAAGAGTTCGGTTTTATTTTGTGGCGCATTTTAAAAAATAAATTAGTGCGATTTCTTATTTGGTAAGGGTAATCATAGCATTTAAGTGAATACAATATTTCAACTTGATTTGAAACTGTGAAGTCTATTTTCGATGGTTCCCTCGTTAGACTTATTCTTCCCAGGCAAAAATTACCAAAACAGTAGTATTTTACTGATGACTAGCTGATTTGGCCGGCGTTGCTCGGGCTGTTTGTTTGAAGAAATTTTGCAATATCTGAATTTGAATATAAACGAAAAAGCCTTAATAAAGTATATTTTGTGTCCAAATGGCTTCACCCAGAAAAATTCGACATTGCATCCTTAACATTTTAAAATGTCAAAGAAAGGCTATGAGTATTGGTTTTTTTCTGTCTATATTAATGGATTGAGAGAGTTAAGGAACTCTGTTTAGAGCCTCATCAGCATCTCTTATCAACGTGTAACCGTTTCAATAGAGTGGTAGTCAGTCATAGAGCGTGGAATCATGTCCTGAGTGTGGTTTATATTGATAGTATCAGTTTTAGCAGCAAGGATTGGCTCTCACACAATCACTTGAGATCTTTAGAATTTTCGAATATGTTTAGATAAACATTATCCATAACTTCTCTAAAGAAAGTTACTAAATCTATAATTTCTCTAAAGGAATTTACTAAATTGCAAAAGCCATATGAAAAATAAATTTTCTTCAGTTATTAGCTCATGAGGAAAAGTACCTACACATTTTCAGCAAAAGCTTGAGCAGCTGCACGCATAGAAGTTGTATTCTCTTATTTCTTTTAGAATAAACCATTAAGGAATGACATAACCAAGTACCGAAAGGTTAAACTAAACCATTCGCGGAACTATATTTTTAAACCGCCCTATGTTAACATTGGAAGTTTCTAATGGACCATAATGACACCATTAAACCACGTACCTTTTTGAAATAATTTCAACTATCATTAATATTACGTTATATTCATTCATGACACATCATTCCAAGTTGTTTGATATATTACATGCCATATTTTAGCATTGAAAGTTCCAATGAACAATAATGGTTCCACTAAACCAGCTTCCTTGAAACCAATTTCGACTATCGTTAATTTTACGTTATATTCATTCATGACACATCATTCCAAGTTGTGTGATATATTACATGCCATATTTTGGCAATGAAAATTCCAATGAGCCATAATAGTTCCATTAAACCTGGTTCCTTGGAACCAATTTCGAATATCATTAATTTTAAGTTAAATTCATTCATTACAACTCATTCCAAGTCGTTTGATATATTACGTGCTATAGTTTAGCATTGAAAGTTCCAATGAGCGATAATGGTTCCATTAAACCAGATTCCTTGAAACTATCATTAATTTTCCGTTATATTTCAACTATCATTAATTTTCCGTTATATTCATTCATGACATATCATGGTGTCATAAGGGTACTATTAGTGCACGTGTCATTGTTTCGATTTCAACCATTACGACCCCACCTAGTAATTTTCAATGGAGAGATATATTAAGTTATATATCAAACAAATCGTAATGACGAGATAGAAGCGGATATAAATTACTATTTTCGCCAATTAATAAATATGGTTCCGGGAATGAACTATTTTGAAAATGGTTGAAATCGAAACAATGACACGTGCTCTAATAGTATCCTTATGACACCCGTTAACAGTTTCTAATGAGTTTTTCAGTTTTTGTCTACATTAGCTAGCCATACCTTTCACTTTACCCACTCGATAAAGGGCAGGGGATGAGATTTTTTCACCGGGTTTTTTGCTAAACCCACATTTTACATGATGCTCTACAACTTTCTAAATAACACATGGGGTCTAACCCTATTGTACAAAATAAAATTTTCAAAATTTACCCTTTCACCCCCAGGGACGCGAATAGTTTTTATTCTGAATTAGGGGACATTAAAACCAAATAATCAATATTCATTTCACCCAAATCTGTTCCCTTTGAGTTGTTATTTGGACCTAAAGACGGGACACCAATTATGAAACACCCTGTATATGATTAAGACACATTCCCTAAATGCTCTGTCAATATTCGTTTTTTCGCAATGTGCATTTATTTTGAAAGCATAACTTCTAACGATGTGTGGTATTAATATTCTGAGTGTATTTTTGAAAAAATTGAAAAGAATATACATACAAACCCTTTCTGTTCCCTTGTAGCAAATCTTTGTTTACTGTATTATTGAATTCTTTTTACATCCTATCACACTGAAATCATAACGCTTACAAGCCATTGGCGAAAACCGAATTGGAGTGATTGGTTTTCTATTTTCCTTTGAAATTTCCTGAGTTGCTTTCGGCTTTAACGTATGTTCAATCAAAATTAACAGCTTCTCTTTAAAGTTGTCACCTCCTTTAATAATTCTTGCTCGATGGAACGATATTACATTATTCTATGAAAGTCGACTTTCCAATATCACGGTTAATGGGAACAAATCGATATGCAACTGTTATTCCTGAAATTGTCGAATATTTAACAAATTTCCATTAAAACTGGGCATATTTCTATTCGTGGTTACTTTAACTTTCAAAACCTAGATGGCAAAACATATTACCGCCGAAATTAGAATTGGGGAATTTCATTGATAAATACTATTAAGTTCACAAACATAATTTATTGAAGCTTTCAAATGGAACTAAAATTTTAAGAAAAGTTCAAACGGATCAAATGATTAAATTTCGCTACTGAAGGTGTATCACAAGGAAAGTTCTATCGTAATTCATGCAAAAAGTTATGTGCTGCTATAATAATTTCAGCCTGATAATTCAAAGCATTTGGCTTTATGTTAACAAATTTAATATTTAGTATCTTAGTTCTCACCAGAATACTCTTCGGTCGTTTTCTTATTATATGCTGAAACACAAATATTCATATCACTCTCTATGTATCTGTATGTCTAGCTGTATTCTTTATTATATGTCTTTCTGTGTGTTTTACGATTTCTCGAGAACGATTTAACCGTTTCAAATTTTGTTTTCGCTGTTCGTTAGAGGTTTTACTGGTGTTAATGTGTTTGAAAGCAATTTAACAGTCACTTGATCTTTAGATACCATTAACGAAAGGGGAAAGATACTACATTTTTAGAAATTTAGAGTTCATGTTTCACCGTTCGGTCTTTAACGCAGCAATCAGTTCAGCCTATTTCTATGGACGACCAATTTCATCTTAAATTGCTCGACAGGATTATAAAGTAGATAATCAAACTTTTACAAATCCGTCTGCTGACAAGCGTACGGTAAGGTAAAAGGCACTGGATTCCTAACACAAGTATTGGTTTTCTCTAAATTTTTGACTTAATCCATTAATTCACACGGTATGATATATCTCATACGGTCATTGTCAATTCCATTGTCTTTATCTACCCATTGTATGATGTATTATCCGTTAAACAGAAAAATTCATTACAACAAAATTTAATTTTATCCTATATAAAACTCTTTAAATACATGTTTTGACACTACATTTTAAGCTTTATGAAAATCTTCAGAAAATTTTAATTTTAATGTAGAAGGCACCATCATTTTTTTGTCCAGAATTTATCGATAGCGAAACCATCCATACCGAGTGCAACTTCATATTCCGACAATGCCTCCACCAAGTTTTATTGACGAGGCAATATATTAGTAAATGAATTGCTCCTTAGACATTTAGACATTATTTTGCAGATTCAGTATTGATTATCAAAATGGGAAATCACGAATAATTTGCTCACAGGAGTCTTTTTCACTATTTTTACAGGACAAGATGAGCATTCTTCGTAGCATATTAATTGGTGTCTAGCTGACCTAATTAATTCGTGTCTTTCATCTCTATTACTGGTTGTTTTATCCTATTATTCTTAGATAAAGGCCCTCAGATGTGAAATAATGGGAATAGCTATACGCAGTGCGTTCATTCATTTTCCGTTAATTGTATTTTTTTGCTTTTACTACCAGAATTTCTTTTACGTTTTTTCTTCTTCTGTTTTAGTTCACACTCTAACGTTCACTATGAATTTAATTTATGAAGCATGTCTTTCAAATTTCTTTTTGGACTTTAATAGTATTTCATGCCGGAAATCCGCGAAATTCAGGAAAAGGAAAATTTTCAATACTCCTCACGAGGAATTATATATCATTCAAGGCAGAAGGTACAGCCATTATGTTAAATCCACCAAAAATACTAGTACAAAATTCGAATGCGACATGATGCCCATAAAATGACGATGGTCTTGAATTTTCTGTCCGTCCTTTAAAATTGTATTTTATGCAGCAAAATAAATGTTGGATTTTATTAATATACTTTTTAAAGTAATAAAATATTGTGTACAATATTCTGCCGTTTCCATTTTTATAAAAACATGTTGTTTTTTTAAAATAAAATAACAGGAAAAAATATAAAAACGTATTCGAAAAAAGAAATCCTGAATCGATTTTATTTATAGATAAAAAATGTAAAAGCACTACATATCATCTAAGTTCTTAATGACAGCATATTTTTTCTTCATTCTTTTAAAGCGGGAGAAAATTTTACTGGAAAACAGAATGTATAATTAAAAAATAACAGCCATGAAAAACATAGTCTACTCCTATATGTTAAAGATTTTAGAAAGTTATTTTGAACCCTGGGCAAACCATTTACGCATGCAGCGTGTTAGATTTCTCGATGATTCACCTTCATTTATGCATTTACTGCTTGATATTCAGTTTTCTATTAGGCATTTTGAATTTTATTTTTGATGGCTTCTTTCGTAGAATTTCTCACGGAAGAGCGATTTAATGATGTTACAACGTGCTATCATTTATTTCATGTTTCCATATTCTATCCAGAAAGCACATTTTTCAAATTTACATATTTTCTCCTGCAGTTTTATCATGTTTATTATATTAATTAAATGAAAACAGGATTTATAACTCAATTACAGCAAACCGTATAAAACTAAATTCTTATATTCATTTGTACGAGGTTCATTCTAAAAAAACTCGAGATATTTACTTTGTGGAAGTATCTTGATTTCAGCGTTACAGAAGCAAACATTAAGAAATTGATTAACTAAACTATGGGCTTAAAGCTCCCATTGAGATGAGCCTGGGCCGAATTTTCATGGCCTTAGTGGCGAGGCGCTGACCACTTGGCTCTCGCCAATAAAATTCCGATGTGGCATCTAAATGAACGACTTCCAAGACGCTAAGCGAATTCTTAACAATGGATATCAGTTGAAGTGCAGCCCATTTAGCACAAGGAAAACATCTCCAAAGATTCAGTGTTGACAAAATTATTTTGGCAATGTTGAACAAAATCTTTTTGGGGCTAAAGCGCTTGAAATAAATTCAGATTTCATTTTCTTCGTAGTTCATGGTTAAGTTTTCGTATTTCATATTGAATTCTTTTTATTGTTTATATCGATGATAACTTTCTTAAATTACTTATTATTTTCAAAATAATTCTAAGCGAAAGTAAAAATTGGAAAAGGCAGGAATGATCTTAAAATAGAGGATGTTTTATATTAAAATACAAAATTTATTTAAACACTATAATTTTTTAAAAGAAATTAACCGAAATCCGAATGAATATGTCTGAGTTAAGGATGTTAAATTAAGGTGTTCACTCATTTATCGAATGCAGACAGTCATGCAACAAACTGCGAGTTCAATAATTGTGAGTTCGAGATACATGATCATAATAATGTCAATTGGTTTTCTTAAAGTTATTTCACTCTGTTGCGGGAATTTCCCTGCTTTTTTATGTTGGAGAACTTAACTGTGTTAAATGACTTAATTGCATGTCAAGTGCTCGATTAATCACTTGCAACCCTCACGAACTTAATGTGTCCGGTTCCGTTCTTCAGTACGTGATGCCATTTAGACTTTACGCTTATCTTACCAACGATCTCGGAGGTTACGTACAAGAAGGTAACTTTCACCATTACTAACTTGCACTTTTTAATTTGATTCATGTGAGAATTCTCCCTCCAGGAATATAGATATCCGCCTTCATTATGTTGGCTATTGATTGAGGAAGTGCCATTCTACTTTACTCTAGGACTGAAAATACTTTAATGGATGGCGGTTATTATCTTCGTCATAATTTTGATTTGGAATTGAAAAATGGTCTTCTAGCCGATTAAAAAATTGGAACAAGCAGAGAAACAAATTCGCCTATATTCTTTTGTTTCTCTTAGTTTTCTTTTCAATTTATTCTTTCGAAATTCACTGATTTTATTACGTGATTTGTTATCTCCATTGCGAATGTAAAAATATTATTTGTTAATTATTCCTACCAACCATCTTCACTTTATCAATGTCAATAAATAAAATACCTGAGAGTTTGCTAGCCTTGAATTTTAGTGGACATTTTTCTTTTGGCGACACCCCGCCGTTTACTGGCATTTGGCTTTTATTTAATGAGGAATTTGCGGAGGAATGATAGAACCTTCAACACGGAATGTTAGTTGGATCCCTGCAGAAATATGACCATCATCCATGAAAAACGGTTCGTTAGATCCGGACCCCATGATTTCTTTTAAAAATTTAGCGAAAGTAGGTCTTTGCACGCTGTTCCTGATTTCAGTGGTAATGGACGTCCGCTTTTTTCTAACTTTATATTTAATTCACCCCACGGTAGAGTTCAGATCTTTGTCTGGGCAGTTGCAATTTGAATGGAATTGCCGAGTGTCTTCTTAATGTGCTTTCTAATTGGGCAACTTTTTTCCTCAGGTAGCGCCACGATCTAGTCGAGGTTTGCACTTCACAGCTCTAGATTGCTAGTAGTTTTCCTGAATCTGATAGAGTGGCACTCTCAGTATCCTTTCGCCACGAAACCTTTCATAGATGTATTGCATATTTGTGACGTCTGCATTACTGTCAACTTGGATTGGAACTCCATAAATGGAAATATCTTAAATAACGGGTTAAATTATTTCAATTCGTTACTTATCAGCGTTCCTATTTTCCCTATCTTAATAACACTGAGGTACACTAGACTCTCGATTATCCGAGCATGTTGGGAAATAAAATTTCTCAGATAATTGAATCAATAAAATGAAAGACGGTTTCGAAAATTAAACGTAAATGTACGAGGGGTGATCAAAAAAGTAATGTCGCGTATTTTTTTCTCTAAAATCGTGACCGGGAAAAAAATAAACACACACATAATCGATAGAACAATTCAACTTTTATTTTCCCACATAATCTCCAAGCCGATTGAGGCAACGATTCCAGCGGTGGACAAATTTTTCCACGCCATGTTAAGGGTTTTTATGTGTATTCCATTTTCAAAGAAAAAATGACGCCATTTTCGAATATGGAAGTCAACCTTTGTTTTCGTTTAAATTGATGAAGAATTTATGTTTTTTTTTCTTTAAATCCAAACACACCACACTTTCAAGTATATAATAAACACCAAAAAAAAATTCTCAAATGTTGTGTACAATCTCAAAATGCCATTAAAAACAGGGGTTTTCATTGCACATTTCAAATTATCTTCCATATTCGAAAATGGCGTCGCTTTTTTTTGGAAATGGATTACGCATAAAAAGACCCCACATAAAAGTACAATAATTTTTCCATTGAAAGTAGTACTCTGTTAGATTTATATTTTATCAATTGGCTATTGGTTCACTTTAAGTGAGACACCCTGTATACAGGGTGTTTCAAAATTATGTACAATAAATTTAGTGACATATTCTTCAGGTCAAAAGAAGACGAAAATGTTCTATAGCACTTTGTCTGGAAACGATTTGTTTGCGAGTAATCCAATATCATACAGTAGGGAAGCACGGTAGTTAGCGGACGATATTTTAGCAGTTCCAGCGTTTCGACTCAACACTAGGTTGAGTAGTTTGTTCCATTTAAACCTATTTTAGAGTTGTTCCATTAGTTGTGTACGGTTGTTTCCATTACTGTAGTTTCACTACTGTACATCCACTAGGAATATCAATTTCAGAACGTTTGCGTGCTTTGACATACGCATTACGATTTACGTAAAAAAAAGTCATGTACACGTATTCCAGTGCAGAATACACTGACATGCACCTAATGTATGGTCTTGCGGACGGAAATGCTGTGGAAGCAAGAAGACTCTACCAAGAACGCTTTCCGAATAGACGTTTGCCAAATAACCGAACATTTGTATCTGTCGACAGACATTTGAGGGAGCGTGGTTCCTTTGGCCGTCAAACAGGACAAGGGCGGCCTGTAGCACATTCTCCGGATGAGGAGGATGTGATAATTGACATCATACATGATGAACCACAGACAAGCACCCATCGTATTTCTTCCATGGTACACATTCCGCACTCATCTGTTTGGCGCATTCTTCACCGTCAGCTTTTGCATCCATACCACCTGCAACTGGTTCAGGCACTGAACCCAACGGACTATCCACACCGACAACGATTTTGCCAATGGATACAACGTCGTCATGCTGCAGACACTAGTTGTCTCAGCCAGATACTTTTCACGGACGAAGCAACCTTCACTCGGACAGGAATCGTAAATTCTCACAACCAGCACCATTGGGCAGATGCTACCCCGCATGTTACCAGAGCTCGAGCGCATCAAGAGCGTTTCTCCGTGAACATTTGGTGCGGAATTGTCGGAAATAACTTAATTGGCCCTTATGTGTTGCCGCCACGATTGACTGGGCGAACGTATCTTTTGTTTCTGCAGAATGCTTTGCCAGAATTACTGGAAGATGTTCCTCTTTTGATAAGATCTAACATGTGGTTCATGCATGATGGCGCCCCAGCACATTTCAGCCATGTTGTGCGAGCACACCTTAATGCTGCATACACGAATCGGTGGATAGGTCGAGGTGGACCGGTAGCCTGGCCTGCAAGATCACCCGACCTTAATCCCTTGGACTTTTTTCTGTGGGGTCATGTGAAAACGATCGTCTACAGCACAGAAGTTCCTAACATTATGGATCTGCGACAACGTAATGCTGGCGACGAACTCTTCCATGACATCAGACGGTCGCTCATGCAACGAGCCGAAGCGTGCGTGCGAGCTGGTGGCGGGCACTTTGAACAATTCCTTTAATTTGGAGCCACGGGTTTAGTTGGCTGTATCGCGTAAATAAATCGTTTCCAGACAAAGTGCTATAGAACATTTTCGTCTTCTTTTGACCTGAAGAATATGTCACTAAATTTATTGTACATAATTTTGAAACACCCTGTATATTAAATTTCCGCCTGGCGCATTTCTGTAACTAGAGATTTTAATTACATAGAAATAGGTATCCACTCTGCCCCAATAATAATCTCCGGTTATTTGAGGATTTTACTGTTTAGAAAAATCATGTATGAAAAATATCTAAAAGACATAGATTCCTCTAAAACTCTCAAAATAAGACATTACAAAAGACACGTCCGAAAAATAGAAAGAGGTAATAAAGACTTTCATGCCAGTATGACAAATTCGAGGCAATCGACCATGCACAAAATAAATAAAACACTACAGTTATTCTTGTTTCCTAATAATTTTTTTAATAATCATGAATATTTAGTAATTTATTTCGTTTAATTTCAACGTTTTCATTGTACGTGTACTAGAAGAACTGAATAATTATTGTATTAGTAATAAGATTCAAAAACATCCCTTGTTGATACAGTCGAAGTTGAATAATTTGAACGTCTGTAATTCGAAATCATCGTTAATTGTGGCCCCTTGAAGTTTGTATGTGCATTAATGTAATTTTTGTAATTCGAAGTTTTGGATAATTCGAATTTATTTAGTAGTCCCTTCAGCTTCGAATTATCCAAGTTTGACTGTATTAATATCTCTAGAAAGCAGAAGAAATACAGTTCACATATTAATATGTGGAAACATGTCGAAGCATAATTTGTTAATCTAGGAAAAAGCACATCAAATTTTGGTAAAGATGGTAACGATAATATTTCATTAACATTTAAAAGGATTGCTTTGACAGGTTTGGCAGTTAAAGATTTTTTATTGAGCTCCAGATGTTCAAACTCTTACTTTTCGCCTTTCCATCGCTTCTAAATGTGGGTTTTCTGAGCTCGTTTCGAGTCGGTTGGCGAACTTCCCTTTGAATAGAGAATGACGGTGATAACACCAAACGTAACTTATCTGTTCAAAACATGCTTTTCAGGCTTTTTACAAGTTCAACGTTTGAAAGATGTGAAAGTTAAATTAATGCAATGACAAGAAATGTAATAAAGAGAGGTTTAGAAGATTATCCTTAAACTTTAAAATATTGTAAAGAGACAAACTTTTTATTTGTAACAAACTGAAAGAAATCCGATTCTCAAAGTTTTTAAATACATCCACTCTTATACTTCTCTTATACTTTTATTCAGTCCTTAATAAAATGAGAGCTTTAGAAATTATACATTTGGTGTTGATGACCAGATAATTAACTGAGCTCATCACCATTATAAAATGTATTCTTGCTAAATTCGTTCTTCTAAAAACTAAAAACATTTGAACATTATGACACGTAATGTATTCTTGATTTTAACTATCAGTTATTTACATTCATTTTTGCCATTCAATCAAATGCACAGGGACTTAATAAACATTAATTAAATGCATTTTTTTCTTTAGCAAATAATTCTGGACCACATCAATACAAAAAATTTGTTATCAAAAATTTACGGAAATCTGCTTTATTAAGGAATGTATAAAAAGTGTTAGCACAGTGATATACTTTTGAAAAGATTTTATTATTAGAGGAAACATCATTTATATTTCTTTAATATAACGGAACCCTTTGTTTACCATCTTCTGCCGTACTTGTAGAAGACGTCGTACATCAGCGCGTCCATGTCCGTTGATGTCCCAAAGTGAATAATGGCGGATTTTCTGTTTTAATAGTTCCCTCTTAACTACGTGTCTTACGTGAGAGGTCCTGGAGAGACGCGAGCGAGCGAACGAACTGAGGAGAAAAATGCGCAAAAGAAAGAGAAGCGGAAGGCGTGTCTTAAGTGAGTTCAGTGCGACGAGCTAAAGATGTGATATCAGTCAGATTATTTTGTGACAGTCATACAATCTGTACGTAAACGTCGTTTTCTGTTAATGGAAAACTCTTAAATAAAATTTTTACAAACGAAGAAGGAAAAAATGGAATTGTTATTTTTTAAAATTTTATTTTAGTTTATTATTTTATTTTATTTCTCCATCAAGAAATCTATGCAAAATCACCAAGGCATTTTTGTAGTTTAGCGGGGTATTGGCCTTCTTTATTTGTGAAGGATTAATTAAAATAAACCTCCCCTTTGAGAAGTCAAAACCGCCTTTGAAAAAATTCCTGGAACCGGGCTTGTGCCAGCCTACTCTATTCTAAGTAAAGTTCTATTCTAAATAAATAATAAGGACTCTCTTAAAGGTCATCCAGCTCAGGTGTTGAACTAATATTGAAGAACTGACCTTACAGTTATTAAAATCATGTAGTAAATTAATTTTTGCAAATTACTCTAATAAATGTGGCTTCAAATTAATTTTTAAGCAACAATTTTAATGATGTTTTTTCAGGCACAAATACAAGCTTATTCACAATTTTTCAATTTTCATTTCACGTAATTAATTTTTTAATTTCCATTCTCGGTAGTTTATGGTAATTTTTATTCCTCTGATCCCACAGATTTGATCTTTCCTGTACGTAGTAAATCAAGTTTTCCTCAACCATTATGGCTGGCACCGCTTCCTTCGCACTCGCCTCTTTGCCGCCTCAGCCTCTCGCCGATAGGTTTCGCTCACGTAAGACCTCTCACAGAAATAATGAATGCCCTTGATATTTTCGCTGCGATACGCTTCGCTCCAAGTTCGCTCACATAAGTGACTCCTTCATTTTAACGAAGGGATCATAATCGCACGAAGTCATATCAGAGAAAACGCCTAATTCGGTAACATTGACACATTATCCAGAATGTCAAGCAATATGTCACGTGCGAAAGATAAAAGAACGTTGCATTAGAAAATAAATAAGTTTAATGAAGCAATTCACTGAATAGAAAACTATACAAATCTGATTCTCAATGTCAGCGAAATAACATGCAAAAATAAAGCATACGATACCAATAATAATGTGGAAGCGTATGTACTGAAAACGGGATCGTGTTGGTGGAAGCACTAAAGCTAGTTTTACATCGAAAACCGCTGGCGGAGCGGAAGCGGATCCGCTTAGGTTGCATGTTTCACAATTAAATCGCCCGCATTGGCCCCAGCGGATTGGACAAAGAAGCGTATACTAGTGCTTCCGCTTGCGAAGCGGGCGATTTAACAATTTTTCGTTTCCACTTCACAATTAAAACCGCGACCGCATAAACTGTCTTCGGATTGGTTCAGTCCCAAACGAGGCCGACATCACACAAATCGGCGTCTCGCAGCGACCTTCATCGCATTCATAGGCAAAGGCTGTTTTTGACAGTAATATTTTTTAAATTACATTCCCAAATGTCAATTTCACATCGATAGCGAATTCGCCCAATTTTAGCAACAATGATGCGCCGAAACCTGATTTTTTCTGATTGGCTGAAGCAGTTGTGGATTCGCTAAATTTCAGAACCAGCTTGAATTGAAAAATCCGCCCACAAAGCAGTTGCGGAGAACAATGCGGGCGAATTCTGCTAATTGTGAAACGGCAGTCCGTGTAGAAAATCTCCGTCTTCCGTTGCGGGCTCCGCATCCGCCCATTTTCCGCCCGCAATCTGTAAATGTGAAACAGGTTTATAGTGGCAATCCGCGCGGAAAGGATCTAACAAACGCAGTTTTTGGAAAATGATAAGACGACAGAATCTTTCAGCAATCTTTGTACTTACAAGTAACTTGCTAAAGTTCGAATATTTTTGATAATATACGTTGGGTGGACAGAATAATATAAACACCGATTGTAAACCTGCAGTAATTTTTCTTCCCCGCCTAGCACAATATTCTGCTAGGTAATAGTCAACAGTCATGAGAGCTGTATAAACATTTTACTAGCAGTCAAAATCCGTTAATTCTGACCTGTCTGACGTCCAAGAAAGTCATGAACTTTGGAGCGCGCCTCGCTGGATACTCAGCGACGAAAACTATCAATCTTGTGAGGTTTGCAAGCACCATTGTTGCATTCCTTGTCACATACTACACAAAACATGACAAATAATCTTATTCAAACCAGGTATTGGACGGAAGTCAAAGCAAGTTGGTATGGATAGACGTGATTAAAGCGGATTGTGTTGTGAAATCACAAGACAACGGTGACCCAGATAATCTCCACCAGCCGTATCAACCTAAAACTCTCCAATGGGAACTGTTAGCTATGAGTATTGATGAAAAAGTAACTGAATAGTTAAGCAATGGGGACAGAATACGGAGTTGAAGATAAGGAGTTTTAAAGATAAGGATTCCCGATTTGAGAGTTGATTTTGACTTTACGGAAGTCCATACGAACATATTGTAATAGCTTGATGGTTCAATGTCTTCAGTAGCTCAATTGATTACAGCTGCGACAGCGAATTCGTGATCCCTGGTTCGAATTCAGACCTCGGAATCTTTCCTTCCTTTTTATACTTTGTAATTACGATATGCTGGAAGAATTTTTTGGTTTATTATCTTCTTTTTGAGTGCAAGTCTGAATTAGAAATTTCTAGAATAGTGAAATGCTCTCCTTGTGGATAATGAGCCTCTCATGTGAATAAAAAAGTGAGAGAGGCTTGAAGTTCGTCATTTGATTCGAGAATGGCTCAAAAACCATAAGAAAACTTATTTCGAAACATATTTTCTGAAGAAATCAGTCGACCCAATAAAAATTAGGATCGCCAAATGGAACGGGCCTGAAAGGCTGTAAGGTCAGAAAGAATACGCGACTCTGTAAGAAAATAAAAATGACACGAATTGGTTAAGGACTCGCATTGGTCAAAAAATTTTCAATTCTACCTTATCCAAAAGTGAAAGGAGAGACCCGGAAAACCACATCATCTGGTATTACAAATTAACCTACAGACGACAATCGAACAGCGGAGTATGCATGTGCAGTTGCTCGGATGGGACTGAAGCAGCGCTTCTACAAAACTACCCTACCTCAACAGATACTAATAAAGTTTTACCAAATTCCAGATATTTGCTACGCCTTGCATGGCCTATACAGGATGCCTTGCCCAAAATTAACAGAGAGGTAGAGGAACTTTGGAAATAACTCCTTGATCGGAAATAACTCCTTGTCCAAAAATGCTTGCTCGACTGACTGAACACGCATGCCACATTTTCCTTGAGAACGTTTTACCAGAGCTTTTGGAAGACATATGTTGTTTCAAACTCTTCCACATTTCAACCTCGAGGTTCATGGTTATCTAAATCTCAGATTTCCAAACAGATGGATTGATAGTGGAGAGCCCGTTAACTGGCTACCACGACCATCTGACCTTACTTCTTCCAGTGAATAATATGATGTGTGAAACCCCCGTAGAATCAGTGGGCGATCTCCTGGGGCGTTTGGCATCTGCTACAGTAGAAGGTCAGGAGATGACTGGGATCTTCGAACGCTTAAATGATTCGATGTTACAGCGATCTGAGGCGTGTCTTGAAACTGGTAGTCGTTATTTTGAACACATACTGTGATAACCTTTGTTATAAGCTACGTGATAAATAAAATTATTTAGATACCACATTTCTTCATTTGTGGCTGCAAGATCATCTTTCCATGACATTTTTGGACACTGAGTCATTTCGGAATTATTAGGCTGTACTCTACGGATACCAACTATCAATCCAATTGCATCTTTGGAGCATTCTGAGGCGCAAGATACGGGAGCAGAGCATCTCGTCAATAGAAGGCTTGAGACTCGAATTCCAGGAAGATTAGAGTAAGATTTTTAACGATGAATGTAGGAAGCTAATAAGCAGTATGCATTAGATAGCTGCCCTAATGAATCTAAGAGATTAATTTTTAATTAAAAGATAAAAACGCTTAAAGATATTTGTAAGTTTTATTGTTATCTAAACCACACAAATGAACTGTCAACGTGGATCTTTATAAAATGCCTAATATTTTTGGACGAGAACTAACTAATTACATGTTTACTAAAGCAGTAACTTGTCGAAATTTATAATTTTTTAATCAAGCATAGCTAGTTAAAATTTATTTTTGTGTGTTTATGTAAAAACTTATTATTTTAGATGGATAAATTTTATATTTACCGGCACGAACTAATTTATTCTTAATTTAGTATTTTTAAAAATTGTTTTATAATTCCTCCGAAAGTTTTCTGCGACAAAGGAAGCTTTCTAAGCATTTGAGTACGCTCCCTAACAACGAGGATGTTTAGAAATTACAAACAAGATCAAAAAATTCTCAAATTTACGCTAACGTTATCGCCTACCATTAGCTTACCTTTTAATTAAAATGTTTTGTTTTCTCCTTTGCGCGACCTCGTTTCTTCTATAATGGAGAAGCGAAGAAAAGCGTCAGAAATAAATAAAAATTCTTATTTCCATTCATTTCTTTAATCAGCGGTGAGTTTCTTCGGTATAACTACCTTCTTTTTGAAATTCTTCTAGGAAATTCAACCTCTAGAGAATAAAAGACAAAACATTTTAAATCAAACCAAATAAAAATAAAAACTTTTTGGCTTTCCTGCTACTTAGTTTCTAGCAAATAAGAAATATTGATTTTCATATTTTTTATTCTATTTTCAATAGAAGCTAAAATAGCATCAGAAATAAAGAATGATTAAAGGGTATAGATTTTTCTAAAAACAGGGATTTCAGTTTTAATAATTTGTTTATATAATCGTTTCTCTCAAACTTTTGAAGAAGAGAAAGACAAAATTAAATAACAGTTGCTTTGTCCTTCGAGATTTATTCATCGAAGTGCAGTCTCAAAAGACTTTTACGCACATTAAACTCAACCGAGTCCCAACGAACACAGAGTATTCATTGCTTAAGTAAAGAAAAACAAACATGGAATTGGAAGAAAGGAACTGAATATCTGAAATTAAGCTTTTGAATGGATTCTCTCGAGAATTTACTCTTGACTTCCCTCGATCTCCTTAAAATGAAGTCCATAAGAGAAGAATTGTTGTTTGGACATTAATGAGAAAATAGGAAAAAAAATACCTCTTCTACTTACGTAAAATAATTGTGGGGGGAAACTCAAATATTTGAATTGAAATGGACAAAGGTTCATATAATTTAATGAAGATTCTCTTTAAGATTCTCCACTGGAGTCGAAAGAGTGGAGAAATTTATCAGTTTTATCTAATATGCATGTTTTTAGCTTTTAGTGATGATCTCTATATATATCTTAAAACGCGATAGTTAGATTTATAGAAAATCTTCTTTAGACGTGCACTATGATAAGGTGTCCCAAAAGTCCGGTCTCGTATGGAATATTAAAATTTGCAGACTGAGAATACTGATAGATATTTGAATATTTGGTGCCATAATGCTTTTCCTACTCGTAAGAAAGGCTATAATCTAGCTCGTATTTTATACTTATTCAATATTTAACCAAGTTTATTCTAGATCTTCAACATTTCAATATTTCCTATGAGACCGTACTTTTGGGACACCCTCTATTCCTTTCTATATAATATTTCTTCAACTGCATATTTAAAATTCAGAAGAACGTCTCTAACTTCCAGAAACTGAACCTTAGAAGAAATTTTTTTATTTTTGAAATATTTGTAAACACGTGGATTGGTGTTCCCAAAAATATTACTCTCACTGGAGGCAATTTAGGGTTTAGAATATTTTTTGGATTCAAAATTTTATCAGCGGCATTAGTTCGTAAAATGGAAATGAGACGAAAACTCTTATTACTTTCACTCTCTATCTTGTCCGGGTTAGGCTTTTCTTACTATAGTCCACGCCAGCCATTTGTTTTGCTCTATTCGCATATTCTAGTTTGTATCCTGTGATGTGAGGGTTTTGGCTGTTCTTGAGATTTGAAAGTTTAAAAAAATAATACGAACATACATATCTTGAAAGTTACTTTGTCGGCTTCTAGAGATCTTCCGTCGGCCAAATGGACTCGGGTCATCGCTAGGTTATCTTTCTAGGTCCTTTATCGAGCATCTCCGATCCCGAAGCGGCAATGGCACTGGCAGCTGCTTCTTTTGCTTCGCTCCTCGAAGGATAATATTTCTTTCCAACTGACTTTCCATGGGTTCCAGAAGAGATTTCATTCTATATTTTGGCTCATTGGCCTACCTTATTTTCTATGTTAGATAGCCAATGAATGGGAAACGCACATGGAGAACGCAAGATTCCCAATTGAGCTGATTATGTCGCCTGCACGATCGGGCGTCATCACCTTGACACCGATGCATTTGAATTAATTATACACCAGCCATCCTACGAAGAATATTGAAGGCCAATTTGTTTATCACAGCAGCCAATTATCTTTTAAGCCATTTACTTTTTTCATTGCAGCAAAGAAGCATGCAAAATTTGTTTAAAGAGATATTAAAATAATTTAGCCCTTTTGATGCGTAAAGCGGATACATCCACACAAAATTTCATTATCTATACCTGCGGAAATTTGATTTATCCCACAGGGTTTAAGAATTTCTTGTTATGCTGCTAAAAGTGGATAATTCCATCGTCTCAGGAATGAAAATGAAATTTAATTACATAGTGAAAGGGCTAAATAGTAGAGGACAAATAGCAATCAAAAGCGGACACCCATTTTGTTTTTGACATACGAGTTAGGAGAAATGCTACCAAAAGTTCAAGCAGATGTTCGAGAGTATCGATGAAGTCTTTCCCTCGTGAAAGCTGCCAAATAATAGATTAGACGCGTGAATCCGAGTTTTATGGTGTAGGCATACAGTCCTAGATTCAGGGTGGCCTAAGGCAGTTGAAAGGGATGGATATTATCTGGAGAAATAACATTTTATTCCTAAAGAAGGTGTTAACATACTGCATAAAAACAAAGGTATAGAATATAAGGTGAATTAAATTAAAATGCTGTGCAACACTTTTGAAATGGATTGTGCTAAAATTTGGAGAAAATAATAAATTTTAACTTGCGGATGAAAAAATTCTTCGAATGTAGTAGAAATTAGAGGAGGTTCTGAAAGACATTCTATAGTTTCACTAATTTTTCAGTAACCAAATTTTTTGTAGGGTTTCAGACTATTTAAGGTTAGAATACATGTAGGACTTACAAGAAACAGTACTGATATAGAAGTGCCACTCTATATCTTCAACATTTCAATATTTCAAGAAACAGTACTGATTTCTACCAAATTTGGTATTAATAGACAATGAGTTGTACCTACAACCAAAATTTTAGCTGCTGCCATCATCCCGGAGGGGAATTATATCCCCTCAAAAATCTTCAAAGCGTAATGAAATCATCAAATTACATTCTTCATTTTATAATCAACTAGCTGACATGCCCGGCGTTGCTCGGGCTGTTTGTTTGGTGAAATTTTACAATATCTGAATTTGAATATAAATGATAAACCCTTAATATATTACATATTCACTTTGGATAAACGAAAAGAATTTTTTAAAGTGCTCGCATTGGAATTTGTGTCCTATTGGGTTCGCCTAGAAAAATTCGACATTGCATTCATAACATTTTAGAATATCAAAGAAAGACTATGAGAATTAAATTATTTCAGTCTATATTAAAAATACTTCATAGATGGATTGAGAGAGTTGAGGAACTTCGTTCACAGCGACATCAGCATACCTCATCAACATGTAACCATTTCAATAGAGTTGTATTCAGTCAGAGAGTGTGGTTGGTTGGTTTATTAGGTATTTTGGCGTCGACTATTAAGGTCATTTTGCGCCTTTTACACAAGTTATATCTGTACGCAGCCCGGGACGAACACAAACATCCATGCCTACGGCGGGATTCGAACCCACGACCAGGCGGACTCGAGAACTAGAAAGCATACGCCCTAGCCCTCTCGGCCACCTGTCCTGCCAGAGAGTGTGGAATCATGTCCTGAATGTGGTTGTTTATATTGACAGTATCAGTTTTAGCAGCAAAGATTGCCCTCTCACACAATCAGTTGAGATATTTATAATTTTCTAATATATTTAGATAAACATTATCTATAATTTCTCTAAAGTACAAGGTGATTATAATTAAAGTCCCTTTGTAAAAATGCTATAAAAAAACAACCATGAGTCCGAATGACTTCAAATTTGGACTGAGCATTCTTGAAGAAGGGGCATTTGATATGGGATAAGAAAAAAATAGTTCCAAAATTTATCACTAGATGGCGCTGTAAGCGGCATAACGGAAGCGGATTCAGCTAGAAGTGACATTTTGAATTGAAATACGACGGCTTTGGCATGAGTTGTTTATGGCATGATGTTTTTACATTAAAGTTGGTCAAGGAATGCAATTGACACTAAAACAAGTTAAACGTGATTTTTTTTTTATTATACAGTACAGTATTAGCAAAAAATCAACTGTACCGGTCAATGAACATGATTGCTTCGGGTTTGATGATGGAAAACATGACTTTCAAGTCATTTAACAGTTGTGGCACTGTTAGTGCAAAGCCCATCCACCACGGCAAGGTCGTACCACATCGGATGGGAAAAATCGGTTTTTAATTGTCCTTGGGCCAAAAACCGCATAAAAAGCACATGATGATTCGGTTTTTAATTGTCCTTGGGCCAAAAACCGCATAAAAAGCAACAATGGAAACGCCTATTAATTATCTCGGGACTTGCGCAAGACATGTTCAATATGCTGTCCACCATTTTCCTCCACAAGTTTTAACCGATAAACAGCATGTTCCACAACAGACCGGAGTGTCTCCGGGGTCACGTTGTGAACGTGGTGCGTAATCCGAGCCTTCAATTCCGCTAAATTTGCAACTGGGCCACTGAACACATGATTTTTAAGGTAACCCCAGAGCCAGAAGTCACAAGGATTGAGGTCCGGTGATCTTGCAGGCCAGGCTCTCGGAAAATGACGGCTGATAATTCTATCATCTCCGAAATGTGTCTTCAGCAGTTGCTTCACTGGCTTTGCAATGTGCGGAGGAGCGCCATCTTGCATGAAAATTATTCTATCCACGCATGCATGCTGTTGAAGTGTTGGAATTACCTGGTTGCGTAAAAGACACGCATACCGTTGACCATTGACTGTACAGGTAACGGGACCCGCAGGACCCACTTCCTCGAAAAAAAATGGCCCTATAATCAATGATGCTGTCATCCCGCACCACACAGTTACCTTTGCAGAATGAAGCGGTATTGAAACACATGCGAAAGGATTTTCCGTTGCCCATATCCTGCAATTTTGTGTATTGACAACGCCGTGGAGATAAAAATGGGCTTCGTCTGTCCACAAGATGTTCCATGGCCATTCATTGTCCACTTCCATGCGAGCTAGAAATTCTAAAGCAAACGTGTGTCTAATTGGCAGGTCAGCAGGAAGTAACTCCTGAACATGGGTAATTTTATAGGGATAACAATGCAGGATATTGCGTAAAATTTTATTGACCGTGCTCACAGGCATGTCTAAAGTTCGGGCAATTCCCCGTGCACTGCACGTTTGCACACCACTGTTCGACCCTTCCTCTAATGCTTCAGCCACATCTTCTACTGACGTCAAAGCAACTGCTTTCCTCCCTCTGCCAGATTTCACTGCAAAAGAACCTGTCGCTTCGAATTTTTTAATCATACACCTCAGAGCCTTTGCAGACATCGGACCACATCCTTTTTTCATTCCCTTTAATACCCGAAATTTCTTTAAAGCTGCTATGGCAGAGTCGCCATTCTTGTAAAAGAGCTTCACAAGCAGAGCGCGATCCTTCATTGACAGACCCATGGCAAGCTGCTGAGATACAAATATGACGAGAACGCCATGAGGCCTGCGTTTTTATAACACATGCAATGTCTCATGCGCATGCGTATCTTTCAATTTGCATAGTACAAATCCTCCTAGGCATAATATGCCGCTTACAGCGCCATCTAGTGATAAATTTTGGAACTATTTTTTTTCTTATCCATATCAAATGCCCCTTCTTCAAGAATGCTCAGTCCAAATTTGAAGTCATTCGGACTCATGGTTGTTTTTTTATAGCATTTTTACAAAGGGACTTTAATTATAATCACCTTGTACATTACTACATTACAAAAACCTTATGAAAAATAAATTTTCTCCAGTTATTAGCTCATTAGGGAATATACCTTCACCTTTTCAGCAAAAGATTGAGCAGCTGCAGAAATTGTATTCTCTTATTTGTTCTAGAACAATTTCTTATATCTCTACAAAGATTTTAATAAAAAAATAATAAATTTTATTTATTCATGGAAAAAAGTTTTTGATTGTCGCTTGGTATTACTAATCATATCAGGATTACAATTATCATAAAAAAAATTTTATTACATGTATTGTTAACGTAATCGAGTACTGCAATTATGGCAGAAAAAACTATTTGTGAACCAATATATTTCATTACATAAATTGCTTTATTTCATACAAATGCAAAAACCATAAAGAGTACTGAGAGTACCATACAAATATCATGACTGATGGTAAATATTGATGTTGCCATATGGTTAGGTTAGGTTAGGTTAGGTTTGGCAACCTTATCGATAAAGAGTTAAAATGTGAATCATTAAGGCAAGCATCGTAGCTGACGAAAAAGACTGGCCTGGCAGTGAACAGCCACCTGATCTTCATAATCGAGAACATTGTAACAAGTGCTGGTTAGTACTCACAAGTGAACACGTGTTATGATGTTGAATGAGTAACTCGGAAACTTCTTGTTGGAATTAGATCAGTTTTATACACAGTTTTATGAACCCTGTTATTCTTCCAAATTTCATTAATTTAGGCTTTACAAAATCTGAGTTATTAACTTGTTGATCTTGGTGGCGGCATTTTTATTTTTGTTCATATCTCAGTTTTTGTTCATATCTCATTTTTATTTTTGTTCTACCGCGATAATCTTCTTCAAAAACGCATCCCCCTCACGACTGTAACGTTCCAGATGATTCAAACAGCAGCCGAAACGCAGCCCTTTGTGCTCCTCCGTGAGCATTCGGGGTACCCACCGACAGCGGACCTTGCGATATCCCAGGTTTTTCACTACAGCGTATGCGGAACCAGTACCGACGTTGTGATCCTTCGCAAAGGACCGTATGGTGACCCGCCTGTCCTCACGAATTGACTTATCCATGTCTGTCTTCAATTGATCGGTGATGACCACGTTTGCTAGGCCCGGACGTGGTTTATCAGCCGTTTCCACACGACCATCATGGAACATTGTGGTCCAACACACCATGGTTGCTTCCGACATACATGCTTCTCCATAAACATTCAACATCCGAGCATGAATGTCAACTGGTGGAATGTCCTCAGCTGTTGGAAACATTATCACCGCTCGTTGGTCAGTTTTGAACGGAAATTTAATAGGAGGGTCCATTGTAATAAAGGAAATACGAGCATAAGCCTAACGTAATTTCCCACAGCAGTGTTTATCAGAACAAGCAGACCATACGTCAACAATCATCCGTTTGCCTCGTGTCTGCGCACTCACGTGCTCGCGCGCTACAGTCCGAATCATTTCATTTGAACATGCCTTATAGATTTGCCTTATCACGATTTAGAAACACATGGAAATATGCATGGTTCTGTTGTGGTTACATTGACAGCTATAACCCATTCAATAACCCTAATGATTTCCATTTCAAAAATTTACCTCCTCATTGTGTGTCTGACGACTGTTCTACTTATCATTCCTGCTATAAATTACCATTTTGCTTCCATCACTTTTATCGCGGATATCACTTTTGTTCTAATTACAGTCCTTGAATTTCGTCGGTCTTAATCTTTCGCCGAATTGTATACTCCTATTTCACAATTGTCATGCGAATTCCCTTTTAAATTTCACGCGCTCAGAGGAATTTTGAGGAGCTATAATTCCCCTCCGGGCTGAATTCAGCAGCTAAAATTTTGGTTGTAGGATAACTCATTGTCTACTACTAATATATTAGATTTGGTGAAAATCGGAGATTGGACTGTACCTTGTTAGATCATCAACATATACGTACTTGAAACCGTGAGTTACGCTTTTAGAGTATCTGAAAGAAACTTAAAATATGAACTTTGTAAGGACGTTGGAATTGGAAAGTCTTTGACAGCTACAGTTATGCTATTAAATTACCTTAATTACATTTACTTTGTTTAACATTTTACATTATTATAATTTACTAGTTATAAAGCCCGTCATACGACGGTGCCACAACAGGTGAGTCTGTAAATTCGATTTTAATTATAAAATTTCGTCTGTGATAGGACTGTGATAATTGATAGGACTGCCAATAGTAAAAAAGTCGCTGTCAGTAAGAAAGCGAAGCAGAAAATGTTTCTTTCTTTCAGTTTACACACCTGCTTATCCGTTAAGGTCGCGGGGGGCAGAGCTCGAGATTTTCCGTAATTCCTAATGGTAATACCCAAGCGACTCGAACCCACATGCTATATGTAATCTAACCACCTAGTTCTAGGCCGACTTCTTGGTCTCTTATGTGACCACCGACTTTGAAAATAGCAACTATCTCGGAAGACAGTTGCGACATCCGTACATGTGGCCATCCCGAAGGAACTGAGCCCTCTCAATGCGAAGAAGTAGCGGTTCAACACCTAAAGACTGTCTCATAGTGATTCTGAACACTCTATCCAGTAGGGAACACCTGCCAAACCTCCCAGGATCTCATTTCGACATTTCATTTCGGTGACCACAGATGAGAATGGGGACAAAGATGGATTTGAAAAAAGACGGCTTGGCTTTCTTTCCTAGCTCAAGTTTGTTACAACGGACCACCACAGTTTGCGTCAGACACAGCTTGCTTTTTATTTTATTCCAAAGCTGGGCGTACGACTGTTACTGCAGCAGCGTAAACTGTAAGTTCGATCTTATTTTAAAAATAATTGATCTGTGACAGAACTGTGATAATTGAAAGGACTGCGATAATTGACAGTTTTGCCAATAGTAAAAAAGTCGCTCTAATTATGAAGCCGATACTAACACAATGTGTCCTGTTACAATGTAATAAAGTCATCACTGTCAATTTGACAGTTATAACCTAATACAAAAACACATCTCAACTCTTATATGTAAACCTTGCTCTTCAGTGAAAATGGCTCATCGGTTTCTTGTTTACCTCCCTCACTGCTCAATTTCCTCGACAGATTGTTGTGGTGGCTTATTACACGACCACTATACACTGTCATATCACTGAATTATGACCACCCGCTTAGTAATGGGAGTAACCACCCTTCACCACAATAATTGCTGCTAGGGGTCGTTGCATGGACGCAAGAAGTGCGCGTAATGTGTCCGATGGTATGGCAGTCCATTTCGCTTGAAGCGCTGACCACAGAGCTTCGAGGGTCATAAATGGAGGGTCCAGCTGCCGTAAATGGCGATCAAGGTGTCCCACAGATGTTCGATTGGATTGATCTCCGGCGAATTAGCAGGCCAAGAGAGCACTCGAAAATCAGTAGTGTTCCTCGAACCAATCCAGAAGAAGACGTGCCTTGTGGCAGAATGCATTGTCCTGCTGGAACACACCATCACATTGGGGGAACATCGTGAGCATGTACGGGTGCACCTGGTCCTCTGCGATTGACAGATAGCCACAGGCATTCAAATTGCCCTCTAGACGAATCAGTGGACCTAACTGCTCTCAACAGAAGATTCCCCACACATGCCCACTACCCCCACCAGCCTGTTTCCGGCCCACAATAGCCTCCTGTAGTCTCTTTTCATGGCATTCACGACGCTCTCGCCATCGCCCGTCAATCTTATGGAGCAAAAACCTGGACTCGTCGGAGAAGGCGACCTTAGCCCACTCGTCTGTGGTCCAATGGTGGTGCTCACGTGCAAAGCCTAGGCGTCGTTGACGATGACCCCTAGTCAACATGGGTGCAGCAACCATGCGTCGACGGTTCAGGCCCGTAGCAGGGTGCGTTCAACGGTAATGTCGGATCCACTTCTGTTGGCACCACAGTTGAATCTGGTGGTCAGTTGATGGACTGTGGCTCTCCTGTCACCTTTTACGAATCGTCGTAGAGCCGCTCACCCTGTTGGTCGATGGCTCGTGACCCTTTACAGTGATGGCGTTGGGACGCGATTTCTGTCCCTGTTGTCCTCTCTTTGTACACCTTCACTACAGTGGGCCGTGACCAGTTCACAAATCACGCCGTTTCGAGATGGTGCCACCTTTGCTGCGATAGCCTTTTTGGATGTCCGTTAAATCCGAACGTTAACCCATCTTGAGGCTCGTGCACCTGCCGTTTGATAAAGCTTTCTCAACCTGTTATGCAAATTTTGCAATGTGTAATCGTTATTGGGGCGAATCATGCGCGTGCCTTAAAGGGGTGCTGGTCATAATTCATTGATATGACAGTGTATTTTAAAACTAAAAAAATTAATTATACACATTTAATGAATATTATAAAATGAGAAAAAAATAATGTTATTTGCTTTTGATTTTAATCGATTGGATTTATTTTTGTACTAGCAAAGGTACCCGGCGTTGCCCGGGATAATTACACTTGGATGTAAACAGAACAATCTCAAAAAATTAAATTAAATTTTGCAATATCTTAAAAATAAACACATGAAAATGCTTAGAATTAATACAGTAAAAATTCTTAATGAAAATTCTAAAAAAAACTTTTTAAAGGCTCACAATGGCTGGACCTCCAAGCATGCCACTGCTATTTTAAATAATTTCTTACTCACGTAATCTTACCTCAGATGTATACTTAGTGTTGTTGCAATTTCCACTCTTCTCTCGATGTGTTGAAGCAAAATTTGGCCATTCATCACTTTGTGCAGTCTAGCGGTCGCGGGATCTTCTATTTACTTGCTTCCCATTTGCTCAATACATCACGGAGCTAAAGGAGTGCTTCCTCTCTCGTCTTTCCACTCTTTCTCAATAGTCTGCTAACTCTCCATTGTCTCCATTTACTGATCATTTTTAAAGATTTTCAAGAAATTGTTAAGTACTAAGAACTCTCTTTTCTAAGAAAAGCCTGAATAACAGGAATTCTATGCAGTGTTACAAATTGAAACTTATCCATATTGCATTGTTATAATTCTTGGAAAGGACTGCTTTATCATTGCATCATCATTTTGAGCTCATTGTTATTGGTGAATTGCGTATTGAAACCATTGTTGATACCTATTGTTGCACAAACTTTTATTTGCATTGTTGGTCATGAGATATATATTGTTGGTCCGTGCAGAGTGTTTGTGAATTGCGTGTTGATACCATTGTTGCAAAAACTTTATCTTGCATTGTTGGTCATGCGATATTTCTCATTAATATGCCCTGCTATAACCATGAATATCGATTTTTTATCAATAATTATTATTTTTTCGAAATCTGAAGTAGACAGTGACCTTCCTCATGCTTTGAAGGTCATGTATGCGAAATTTCATCAAGATCGGAATAAAACTGTAGATTTGTATAAAAAACGTACAGACCCACCCACAGACAGACCCACAGACCCACAAACATCCTTCTTTATATATATAGAAGACTAGAAGAGGTACCCGGCGTTGCCCGGGATAATTACACTTGCACAAACTTTTTCTTTCATTGTTAGTCATGAGATATATATTGTTGGTTCATGCAGTGTGTTTGTGAATTGCGTGCTGATACCATTGTTGATACCTATTGTTGTACCAACTTTGCCTTGCATTGTTGGTCATGAGATATTTCTCATTAATATGCCTTGCCATAACCATGAATATCGATTTTTTATCGATATTTATTATTTTTCCGAAATCTGAGGTAGACAGTGACCTTCCTCATGCTTTAAAGGTCATGTATGCGAAATTTTATCAAGATCGGAATAAAACTGTAGATTTGTATAAAAAACGTACACACAGATCCACAGACCCACACACAGACCCACAGACCCACAGACGCACAGACCCACAAACATCCTTCTTTATATATATAGATAGATTTTAGACTTTTCCTTTTTATTAATTTATTCAACTGAAAAATTACTACTATGCACATTTAACGAATATCATAAAATGTTACCTAGCTGTGACTTGAATTGTTAATCAGTTTCATAATTTAATTTGAATGTTATTATTTGTTATTAAAATTAAAAAATAAGAATCGTATACATGTAATGACCTTCGTAATTTAGAATAGCTAAATTAATTAGTTTTTAATTTGATTTTTTTTATCTATTTTAGTATGCTATTTTTAAATGTCAATAGATATATATCATTAAATCTTTGACAATATATTTTTGAACCGTAGCCTACTATAAAAATAAGATTTCTATAATAGTCATTTTCGTCGGCTGCGATTTTTGGATTTCAACAATCAGTGCTTTTTCATTTGTTGAAAACAATGAAGGTTGTATTGTTGCTCGTCACTATGGACGGGCACGGAGCAGGAGGATTTAGCATTTTATATACAAGATATTGATAACATTTGTATACTTAGGTCAAAGCTTTAGGTTAAATCTATATATTAAGACCCATTAGTTTAGCAAACATCTGTAAAATTCAAATTAAAGTAAATATCACTTTTATTTTATCATGCTGAAATATTGTACACATTCCCTTTAAACATGTTTCTCTTTCTTCTGTAGTTTTCATTCTTTGATGTTATATTTCTAAATAACATTAGCTTTGCTTCAAAACTTTAACAAAGTGTCACAAACAGATTTCGGTTTTCTTTCTAAATAAAAATAATAAAAACTTTATTTGGTAGCGGATATTCATGATTCATCAACGCATCGTTTTATTTTAATTTGCATTTTGCATTCATCAAAATATTTCCAAGAAAACGACACCTTAACTGGGTTTGCAATTCTGACCCGAGATTTTCCGCAGGGAAAGAATTCTTTAACACCCAAGAACTGATTAAAAATTCCTGGTACTATTCCAAAAAACAAATTTTTCATGGCGAATTCTGTCAAAAAGTGATACTAGTCACGTGTTAAAATGAAACTACATGAGACACTTTCTTCTTTTTATGTTTTTTGAATAAAATTAATTTCGCTTACAACAGGAATTGTATCTTATTAATAATTTAATTATCTTTTAGTATAAGTTAGAGATGGATCACTTCATTACAAAGCTAATGAGAACACAAGTAAATCATGATTTTTGTCAAAACTACTAAAAGTATTTCGAATTATGTATTTCTCAATGGTTTAAAAGGAAATATTCGTAAAATATTAGCGCTACTAGATAAAAGTTTGCATTTAAAGATACTAATATATTTGCTTTATTCAGGTATCTCAAAAATCCATGTACAACTTTGAGGGGAAGTAGTGAATATAGCACAAAACCTTATTCACATAGAAAAGCATCACTGGAAATATATAGGTAACGCCAGTGCTCTTCGCCGACACATTAAGTTTTTGCGATGTCGTGCGGAGAACATGCTTTGTTATGCGAACATTGAATAGGCGGACATGCATCTCGGGTATGGGTTACTAGAAGATAAACGAAGACCTGCTGAACGAATATATCAGGAAAGGTACTTAATTACACACATATCACATAACCAGATATTTGCGCGTCGGTGCCAGTTATTCATCACTGCTTAGGGTCGGAACTTTGAATATTTTTGTGAATTCCTATTCTGTATCTACCATTTGTTGTAGTCAGGTTTCGCATAATAAAACGCTTCATACGACTTCCTGTAATGTGTTCTGACTGTATCTTTGTGTCTCATCTATATTCTGCGGATTGCGTTTCAGCGCGATGTTCTCTACCTCCTCTCAAAGTTTGTACGACGGTTAAGTTTTTAGACATCATGTATATGTTTAAAGTTTAACTTTAAAAGTTGGAACAAAAATAACTGCATATGTTCTTATGCACTACGTACAATATAAAAATAACTGTATGCTCTGTACAGGGTGTTGTTAAATTTCATCACCAAAATGATAGGAGTGATGGAATATGCGATTCTAAGCAAAAAAGTTCATATGAACATGGGTCCGAATTGGAACGATAACTGAGATATGAACAGAAATAAAAATGCCGCCACTAAGATCATCAAGTTAATAACTCACTTTCTACAACATCTAGGATGACGAAACTTGGAAGAATAATAGGGTACATAAAACCGTGTATACCGTTAAAATATGAACGAATTCCAACGAGTATTTTCCGAGTTACGCACTCAACATCTTAACACGGGCTCACATATGAGTACTAACCATCACCTGTATGACTGATTTGAATTCGTAAACAATGACGCATCACACAAGCCAATCAGAGAAAACACTGACAGTAGCAATGCTGATAACGTCAAGACAAAATTGCTTAGAAAACTTACAAGGGAAGTACACGAAGTTGTACGACGCACATTTTCTTTTTTTGCGCGCAATCATACCATGGAAGCGATAGCGTTGCGCGGCGGCTGTGAAAAAACATGGCGATAAAAATGGGGGTAAGGAGTGAAGCAAAATCGTTTACGGCGGGGGCCAAAGAATTACTGTTAGAGCAATGTTATTAAGCAAAAAACTATAATTTTGCTGTACAATTATTCGTCTCGTAATAATTTATATGATTAAGTAAGCATCCATGAATGCTATTTATATTTTAAATTATAAAGCACCGCGATACATACCCTCTCACCAACGCAACGCATCACTCGAAAGTCTTGCCCTCGTTTCACATGACGCCATCCTCGAAAAATTTACGAAGATTACCGAATTAATTAATAAAATTAAATAATAAATCAACGAACTAGTTATTAAATACTATACAGATTTTTTTTACTGGAAGGCAATTAGGTAATTTTATCAATCTATTTTTAAAAACTAAGTTTGCTTAGAAACTTAAGAATCCATTCAATTCTCGTCTGCTGCTCCTTTCATTGCTTTCATGGGAAGTTGATTCGTGCTTATTGCTGGGTAGTGGAAGAAAGAAGTTCCATGAAGCGCATTAATACACACGCCGCTTTAACTATGGCTACTTTGTATGGCTAAGTGTGCTCAAGTTTTTTTTGTTTTCGTTGAAAGAAACAAAATTCAGCTTTTTTTTATTTTGCAAGCATCAATAGTAGCTTCAGATGGTAAAGTTACCCCATCAGATTCCCACCAATAATATTTCAATTTGGTGGGAGTCTGTGGGGTACATGTTCGTGAAATTCCCTTATTAGTACTAGGATAATAATCTTGAGTCTCCCATACGATCCCTCCCATGCTACAACCAGGTGTAAATGGTAAATGATTGTATGGTCCCAGTGTAAAATAATTATTTTCTGTCACAATTATTTTCTGTGAAGTAATGATTGGCACACATGCTCAATACGTTTATTCTACAAACAAAGTGAAACTGAAACTGAAGGTTTTCTACAGATGAGTTTTGCTCTTTCAAACGTGGACTAGCGCTTTTTGCTGATAGTCGTTTTGTGAGCGATTGTTTGCAAGTTTTAGTGGTATTTTTATTACGAAAGAAATTGAGTAGAAAAGTATATAACAAATGTGGATATTCGTTTAAATGGATAAAAAAGGAGTTTGTTTAAGTGGTGCTCAAAAACGTAAAAAGGCTGCACAACAGAAGGAATTATCAGCTCGTGCTTCTGAATCTCTGATGTCATGGGTGAGAACTGGCAATGTAGATAACAAAAATCAAGCTTATGAAAAAATTCTTGATGAATCCAACGTAAGCCAAAAGAGCATAAGTACAGAATCTTTAAAACGCGCTCGAAGTGAAAGTGATTCTTCTGCTGACTCTGAAATCCCAGATTGCGCTTTTACGGGTAAATTTCAGTTTTTCTTCTGCTTATTTTACAAATTAAGACAATGAAGATAAAATTGTAAACGGAAAGAAATTTTTTTTGTTTAGAATCATATAAACATATAATTTTCCACTATACTAAGATCGTATGATTTTGGATAGGTCTATGTTAAATTTGTTTTTGGTTAAAATTTGTTTAGGGCCCCATAAAAGCTGATTTGCCCAGAGCCAAAAATTCTCTCCTTATGGTGCTGACTACAACCGGGTATCTATGAGATACCCTGCAACAATTGTACCTCGTTTATAGTGAAGTTTCTAAACGACGAATAGAGAGAAGATTCACGAACATCTTGCACATGACAGATTCGGCCATCTGATAGGTCATCCTTAGCCAAGCATTTATTAGAGACCGTACACAACATAAATAAGGAGAATCCGAAGAAGTTATGTATATGAGACATGAGAGATCAAGAAGAAGAATTCAAGATTATTGTTAAATGGAGAAAACGGCCCCTTCGGAGACTCAAGATTATTTAATACTAAGTTTCCTATCTAATTTTGTCTTCACTTTATCAGTCTTGCCATTATCAGTGTCTTTCCTGATTGGCTAGTATGACGAGTCATTATTTTTACTCTCATTGGCTCTCCTATTTTTACTGTTATTGGTTACTCTAGTCAACACACATTTTGTAACTAAGACCACACAAAGTGTTCTTAGTAGTAATTTGTAGGTAGAATCCGAATCTGCTTTTAGATTTTTTCTATCACGTCAAGTTTCCAAGTTATGCACATCGAGACTTCTATGTTAAAGTAATGGGAGTGAAGAGAAGCGGCTACATTGTTAAAGTATTCATATTTTGGGGCCGCAAGGAAATTTACCAGGCCCCAAACACTGAATGATTTAAAAATGTTTCATTGTAAAACAAGAAAGCTGTACGTGCTAGAGAAATTTAAAAAATATATTTGTAATCAGCAGAAAAAATACTACCAAAAATCACCCACTTTCATTATGTTACAAGACAAAACTTAAATTTTGTTGGCCAGTGTTATCAGATTAGTCAGATTAGTCAATTCTAATTTTTCTGATTGGCTATCCTACTGTATAAATTCCGCCTTTTGCTCTGTATTTTCATTAATAACTATAACTATTTAATTAAATGGGATATAGACGTGGCATTTATTTGTGAGACACGTCTAAAGCCGGGCCAAGACTTCAGAACCCCAGTGTGTATCGCAAAGATAGAATTGTTACTCCCAATGTCAAGGGCTCATCTGGAGGTGCAGCAATTATCGTTAAAAAAGGCATTCAGGAATGGAGGTTGCTTCTGTTATTTTCACCGATACTATTGTTGGCGATGTAAAATTCCTGGCTATTTACAACTCTCCCAAGCATAAGATCGATGTTGACGAGCTATTCTCTGGGAGTATCCCAGTGGTAATGGCGGGAGACTTGAATGCTAAGCACTCGCAATGGAACTCCAAACATCATAATCAGAACGGTGTCATATCTTTATATATAAAAATGAATGTTTGTATGTATGTTTGTTTGTTTGTTTGTTTGTACCGTATGCTTTCATATACCATTCATCCAATTGCGTTGAAACTTTGCATACTAGGTCTTCAAACCAAAAGGAAGGTCTCTGTCTACCCGAGATTTCTCAAAAAAGATTTTTTCGGTTTTTTTTCCGACAAAATTCAAATTTCTGGTGTCAGCGCTCATGATAACGTCTCATGATAGTCCCTGACTCCTGCCGCCATCCTTGAAGCAAATAGGGAAGCTTTCAAATGCCGACATGGCCAGAAATCAGTGTTGGAGATGCAAAACATATGTCTAAACGTGCGGGAATTTTTTTTTTTAGTTGTTTCATACTCAGGCCATGGGGTGATAGGGTTTTTTATTCGTGAACTTTGCTTTTTCTTTTTTTTCTTATTCGCAATTTTTCGAACATGGTTTCACTTTCAATTTTGGGTCGAATATCTTTTAGATACGATTTACATTTCAGTTACGTCCTTTTCATTTATGCTTGCTTTTTAACACAAGAGGAGGGCACTGAGGGTAATGGCAACTCCCGTATTCGGGTATCTGAAGACTCGCTGCAATGCTATTGCTCAATACGAAACGAGTGGAATTCGCCCATTGCCTTTAAAACTCATCTTAAAAAGTGGAATTTATTTTATGCCAACAGATGGCCTCACATGCAATACGAGGCCATCTTGGAGCCCAGCGGAAAAACTCTGCGTGACTCGAGCACTAAACAGACAAAATTCTGCATTCTGAAAATGTAAATAACTTAATGAAATGAACACATGAAAAAAAGTTTAGAAATAATAGAGAAAGTATTCATATTCAAGAAACGAAAAACTTTTTAAAATGCTCCCAATGGATGGCCTCTCCAACTAAGCCCCTTTAACAGTTACGCTAGACTTCGAACATGTTGGAACGTTGAGTACAGCTGAGTGAAATTGACGCAGTGTCGGAGAAAAACGGTGAAGAATAATGTATGAACTTTCGAAAGAAAAAGGAAATGGAAAGAAAAAGAAACCATAGTCTGATCTGACGTGTCTTCACCCCTGGCTGAAGCTTTAGTACGCAAGCTTTTTTGCTGTTTTCTTTTTTTCTACAGACATTGCAAAATTACATAAAAACACACCCCGAGCAACGCCGAGTATATCAGCTAGTCAGTATATATAAAAGAAGAAACTGACTGAGTGATCAACGCACAGCCCAAACCATAAGGCCTAGAAACTTGAAATTTTGTACAGAGGTTCTTTACATTTTGTAAGTGAGCACTAAGAAGGGGTTTTTCGAAATTCAACCCCTAAGGGGGGGGGGGGGGGG
>JAHWFO010074531.1:228659-256627 GCA_023313115.1 Rhysida immarginata | reverse complement strand
TTCATCAAGATCGGAATAAAACTGTAGATTTGTATAAAAAACGTACAGACCCACCCACAGACAGACCCACAAACATCCTTCTTTATATATATAGATTAAAGCAACGTTAATTTTCTTCTAATTTCTGGAAAACGCTATTAATGAAATATTTTAACTTATACTTTAAAGAACAACTATATTGTTCTGATTATCAAATTATAAAATTTGTACTTTGATGATATTTATAAAATGAAAGGATTATTTCATTAAATTAAAAGTAAACTCCATGATCAAACACAACTATATTTAATGAAAGCTGGAGGTAATCAGTTATATTTAGGAAAACGAGTTCTGATTATATAAAATTAAGATAATATATTAAAATCAACACAAATATTCGAGCCTTAATGGAAAACTTGATTTGCAGAGTCAATTTGCAGAGTTAGATAAAATTAACTGTTGCACGTAGAAGGTAATTCGGATTCGTGAATTGCAATGGGCCAAAAGTTGTGTTCTATTGCAATCGAGATCGCCGATCGATGCCAAGACTTCCAAACATAAATGTGTGGAAGAATGTGAGAGATTAAATTTTTTGAAGGCATATTAAACGCAGAAAACACGATGGCAAAATTTAGTTAAGACTAACTCGGGGACCAAATCCAGGCAGATTAACAAGCACCGGCTCAAATAAAATGGAGTGCATAAGAGTTGGTGCAAAGTGATAATAAATACAATATAACGAGTTTAAACATTAATTTCAGGATTTCGACCGATAAATACTTTTATAATACTATAAAATATTATTACACAAATATTTTTGAATAAAATATTATTACACAAATATTTTTGAATCGATTTTTTCTCTTTAACCTTCCACTCATTAGGAACTAGAGTCTAATGACTCAATGTCTTTATATTGTATCTTCTCAAAAATTATTTTTCTATTGACCAGAGGGACCCCTCTAACTTCCACCGCGTAACTCCTACCCCGGAAAGCCAATCGATACCAAACTAGGTCATGCCCATAGTAAGCTAATTTCCGAATTTCTAACCTCAACGTCAAAAAATGCAGAAAATATGAAAGGGGAAGGTATGGTAAAATCAATAAGCAGCTCTATTCTTTTGCTACTTAGTCTTTTAAAGCGTGAGTGGCTTCTTGTTCTTGAACTAAGGGCTTCCCCGTCTTTTCTGTATCCTTTTCGGGGGGATTAATTTCTTAACATTTTAAAGAGATATGTATTCATATTTCATATTTAAAAAATAATTAACTTCGTCTTTTACAAGTATATCATTTATACAGGATTTGTCAAAACCCTGTATCCCTCTCCCTTCTATCATGGATACAAATCTAGTTATGCAAATTCCAATAAAGGGAGTAAATAGGAAGTTGAGGGTGCTCTTTATCAAGATAGCACTTACAGTGTTGCCAATATGCAAATTAGAACATATGCAAATCGTATCTACTAAACCGTAGGAGATACAAAAAAATAATTACAAACTTGATCAGCATCAAATAAGCAACAGGACAAAAAAAATTTCAAAATCCGATGAACGGATCATCCAAAAATCTCATAGCAATCTGTGCAATTGCCTCTTGTATTGTTTATTCCTTACAAACAGTCAAGTGTACAAATTAAGTCTTTACAGTCAATCCAGAAGGTGTTCAATGTGACGTCCACTTGCACCATAACATAAATCTGCACAGCATTTCAACGATGGCATTACATTTATAAATATGACTGGTGTTATTGCCAATGTTGCAGTGATTGCAAGGAGGTTTTTGGGTGAACCGTTCATCGGATTTTGAATTTTTTTGTTTTGTTGCTTATTTGATCTTCAACAAGTCTGTAATTTTTTTGTGTATCTATAACGATTTAGTAGATACGATTTGCATATGTTCTAATTTGCATATTGACAACACTGTATGTGCCACCATGAGAAAGAGCACCCTCAACTTCTTATTCACTCCCTTTATTGGAATTTGCATAATATAACGCCCCAAGAGTCCGCCGGTCCACTTAATCTTTATTTTAGGCGATTCGAAAGAGCGCTCATGATGAAAACCCCCACGTCTCGCCGCTGATACCGACAGGATTCGCCGCGCCCCTGACCCAAAAGGTTGTGGTCATCTGGTTCGTTGCCAGTCCGCTGGTCCCATGCCCTGAATAACTCTAGACGTACACGAAAATTGGAAAACGGATGCCCCCCCCCCTCTATGTTACGATGACGATGTATTCACGCTGACGATGTCGGACGAAGTAAAAGACGAATAGCCACGATCATGACATGAACTTCAGAGATGAAAAGCAAAGAAATAAATTTTTAGTATGTATTTATTTATTGGGTAATGCCAACAACAGCAAAGCCAACAAAATAGACAGGCCGGGGCACAAAAAAGTCACATGATCAAAGTAGATCCAGCAACAATCCAATCTTCATTGAAAAAACACTGATTGTTTGAATTCAAGATGGAAACAATGAATTTTGGATTGTTGCTAGATACTTTGGTCATGTGACTTTTTAGTGCCCCGGCCTGTCTTTTTGTCGGCTAAGAACAACAGTCGTGGCCAACGAGAGACAGGCCAGGCAACACCACCTCTACTCAAAGCCTGAGCGCGAAAATTTCACACATTGTTACATCATCATGCGGAGTCATGTTTAATCGTATTTCTACCAATAATAAGCCCTAAATTATGACTCCGCATGATGATGTAACAATGTATGAAATTTTCGCGCTCAGGCTTTGAATAGAGGTGGTATTGGGCAGGGTACTCAAAAGTCACGTGACCATAGGGGTCCGAGCAACAATCCATCCTTAATTGTTTTCAACAAATGAAAAAACACTGATTGTTAAAATCCAAAATGGAGACAATGATGGATGGATTATTGCGCGGATCCCGATGGTCAGCTGACTTTTGAGTGCCCTGGCCTGTCTCTCGTTGGCCTCGAACAACAGTATAATGAGAAGATTCTGAGAAGAGATGTTGATACAATGCGTGAGAAGAGTAAAAATGTGATGGCACGGACGACGCGGAAGAATTAATTTCTTTGGGGCTTCGATAAAAAAGCTTTTCGGTGGTAGCGGGTTTTTTCCTCTTCTGATCGAGGACTTGAAAAAGGCGGATGAAGGATCCGACATGGCGAATGGGATGGCGGAGAATAGTTCTGTCTAATTAGGAATTTCCGATTCGTGGATCCGATGCCCCTATAATGTAGAATTACTTATCAGTTATAAAAGAAGGTGTAAATAATCCATATAATTAAAAAGGAAAAAAGATAAGCTTACCTGCATGGCAGCGGAGACCGAACACGAAGCTATGGTATCAGTCGTTGCATATCAAATGTCGGATTTCGAGGTGGGTTCCGCGCTTCAGCACGGTTTCCACGTTTAGTAGCAAGTACCCATAACAAAGTGGTACAATCCCAGAGTTAAACCTACCAGCGACCAGCTGCCTGAAATTTGCATGTCTGCGATGATATTTAAGAGGTTTGAACCTTAGCGAAGATAGTCATGACTTCATACGAGTTACATGTGATAATGCATTAAGAGTTCAGGTTGAATCACACTGCATCCAACGCCTCTCGAAACATCAATAAGGTATTCGGTGTAGGCACCATAAACAAACGTTGGTATACTGTCCAACGTTGTTCCGAAAATTCCGGGCAGGAGTAACGGACCTGGCAAATGAGCCACGCGGCAGACCGCCCAACGTGTTGAATGACGCTGATCTGAAGCGATCTGTGGAAGATTTCCGTCAGAAACTGTTCGGGACCTTGTAGTGGATCATGCTGTATCAGCGTCGACTGTCAGTAGACACCTTAGGACCATCGGCAAGGTGAAAAAGCAGGACAAATGGGTCCCACATGAACTTAAGGAAAACCAAAAAGAGCATCGGTTGGATGTGTGTACGGAATTGCTTTTGCGTTATGAAGAAGCGTGGATTCTTAATCGCATTGTCACCTGCGACGAGAAGTGGCTCCTATACGACAATAGGAAACGGTCAGTACACTGGCTGGATGAACCCCCGCGAGAGTTCCCTAAACCCCCGTTGCACCCCAGGAAGCTCATGGTTACAGTTTGGTGGAACATCAGTGATGTAGTACATTACAGCTTCCTGCAGCAGGGGGAGACGATCACCGCTGCGATCTACTGTCGTGAATTGCATCGTATGCACACAAAACTGTGTCAGCAACAACCTACATTTGTGCATCGCAAAGGCGTCCTTCTGCTGCATGACAACGCGCGTCCGCACTTTGCACGAACGACCGTGCAGACGCTGCAGGCTCTGGGCTACGAGGTGCTTCCACACCCCCCGTAATCTCCTGACCTCTCCCCTACCGGCTACCATCTTTTCCAGAGCCTGGACAATTTTCTCCGGAGGAAAACATTCCTAACCCAAGCAGACGTAGAAAACGCATTCCTGGAGTTTATTGAGTCCCGTGACTATGGATTCTATCAGAGAAGGCTCGAGAAGCTGCCAAATCGTTGGCAACAATGTTTGGATTGCAATGGGGATTATTTCGAATAGCACGTGTGAAAGTGTCCTTTCTAGAGGGCCATTAAAGATGACCTCTGCAATCCGACATTTGATATGCAACGACCTGATACATGCAACGGGTTTTGGCCGCTGAGTCCCTGATTGAATTTGAACTGTCTTCGAAAGATGAGTATAAGAACGAACATTAATTTGTTTTGAACCATTTATCTATTGATATCTGCAAGATGAGATTTTTGTTTCTTTTATATTCCTTAATCGAACAGGAAATGATTGCAGTGGCGTTAGACCGGGTTTGAACGAGGATGACTAGTACGGATCGTTTTTTCCTGGTGGTGCAAATAAAATCCTTGTGAATGTAAACTCGGCAGGTAAGGGCGGGGCCCTCCCATATAAACACTCCCCCCTGTCCCTTTCGTACCGCTCCCTTCCCCTCTCCGCGAACCCCTCCCCCACAACCCTTGTGGCTTGCTGAACCGCGCACTTGATGCCACTCGTCCCGACCACCTAATCACCGTTTAAGTTCTGATCAGAACACCGGAACATTGGAGTTTCTGACCCCACTGTACGCGATTAATTTGTTCATTCAATGCGGAGCTTCCCTTGGACTTTAGATGATTTCTCACGAATGTTTACTTCAAAAAATGTTTAGTAATATTTATTATTAAAAGACTTATTTAATGAACATTAAAAGAAGGACAAAAATATGCCCATATTTTATTCTAAAGTTGAAAAATCGTTGTTGCATGGAATTTAACACAAAAGTTAACAATATTTATACTAATAGTTATATTTGAAAATTGAAATGCAAAGACCCGACGATGCTTTTAATGTAATATGATTGCATATGAATGACTATGAACTTACCTTAAACCTCAGTTTAATATTGATAGTTAATATATTTTTATTGATCACGCACTTATTTTCTATATCTAAGAAAGGGGTCAATTTTACGCTTACAGCACTTGTTTTTGTCCTGATGAAATTGCTCTTTACGCCGTACACGCATTACAGTTTTTGTTAAACCCATAGCGGCGAAACGTCTCCTCTGCTCCGACGACCGACGGAGTACTTCAATAATTACATATACAAGATAGAAGAGAGGGTACAGACTTTTGACTCACCCTGTATATTGATTCGACAATTTCGAAATGCATCCATCTATTTGTTCATTACTTACGGTCGATGAATATCTACTGCTGTTTTATATCTATTAGATCTATTAGAAACATCCACTTATCGCAAACAACGTTGTGGGTTTCTACCAGAAAAAATTTCTATCCACAAAAATATTTATACTTGATTTAGGAAATTGCAATTCTCATTTCTACTCTATATTAGTTTTTCTTTATCTACCGGATGGTTATAATAAAAGTTTCTCATTGCTGCGCGGGCTGCAGACGGCGTTATTGCACGGATAGTGATAAAACTTTGGTCTAGGCTATGCAGACCACGGGGAAGAGAATTCCAACGGAAAATTTATTTAGTGCAGATGGTTGCCATCAGGGAAAAAAGTGGCGCCGTATCCAAAAGAGCAATGCATCTGTGAACAACCAAAATGCAGAGATAACCATACCATTGGGAAAGAAAAACGTGCTCCCCTGGTGAAGCTCTATTACCAAAACGTGAATTCTTCTTAATGTCACTACCATGAAATGTTAACGATTATTTAGATAGTGGTACTTTTTTAAGTAAGCCCGAAATGTTAGAAGAGGCTAAGCGTTACGCCAAATCTGGCTTAGTTAACAAATCATTAATCACACGATGGCAAAAGTCGAATAACGACTATTGGCGTGTGAAGGGATTGCGAACAGGGCCCATGACGGTGAGAGGTTTACGAAAGATGATGCAGAAATTCGAAGAGACAGGGGAATTAGGCGTACTGCCCGTTCACCAGATCTTAATCCATGTGACTTCTGGCTGTGGGGAACCCGAAGGATCGTGTTTATCATAGACCTTGCCTGATCTGAAAGCCAACATCATTCGTCATGTTTCAGCCATTTCAAGGCAGACACTTCGTGCTACTGTTGAGCTTCCAGCAGATCATCGACGCAGAGGGCGCGATATTGAATAGTCCCTCTGAAGCATTCCAAGGGTGCATTGCTACTGTCTGTGTATGATCTTGCAGCGCCACTTTTTCCCCTGGTGGCAACTGTATGCACTAATAAAATTTGCGTTGGAATTCTCTCCTCCATGCTCTGCATAGTCTACACAAGGTTTTCTCACTATTCGTACAATAACGTGGTCTGCAGCTCGCGTAGAACTGGGGAACTTTAACTATAACCATCCGAAATGTACTATACAGTATACGTGTATATATACAGGGTGCCCCAAAAGGTCGTTTACAAACTTTACGTGCTGGTCCGTCAGACCATGACGAACTCGTTTGACATAGGAAGTTGTGTCCGAAAACGTGACCAGCCACCGCTAGAGAGCGATGTTCGCAGGCGTATTAGAGAGCGGAAAGCGGGTTCCCTTGACCTTACCGCCCTGGATTTCTTCCTGTGGGGATACATGAAGTCCCTGGTATACGAGACACCAGTAACAAATGCCATCGACCTCGTCGCCAGAATCGTGGAAGCGTCGGCACGTGTCTTTGTCACACCCGCATATTTTGAACAAGACCGGGATACCATGCGTCGACGTTGTGAAGCAACCGTTACAATGGATGGACGGAATTTTGAACATTTTCTGTAACCATGATTCTTAAGTTTGTTTTTGTTAATAAAGTCATGTTAACGTTTTTGCGTGTCGGTCACGTTGCTGTAGCACCCCACGGTTTGATATTCGGATACAACTTCCTATGTAAAATGTGTTCATCAAGGCCCGACAGACCAGCACGTAAAGTTTGTAAACTACCTTTTGGTACATCCTTTATGTATGATCAGGCATAACTCTGGAACGCCTGGAGCAATTTAAATCAAACTTCGTACGCATATGACTCACAATCTGGAGAAAAATACTGTGGGGGTAAAAAAGCACTAGCGACCTTGGGGTTGGGGTGACAAGAAAATCCGTATCAAAGTCAATCTTCTGGGCGAAACATTGCTGCAATCGAAACCGATGTGATGAATATGCAATAATAATTTTAAGGTTTTTTTTTCCAAGAACTATTAGCAATGATAAGCAAATCATAATAGAAAACGATATAGTTAAGGCTTTTTCTCTCGAAGGGGCAAAGGAGATACACTATTTCCAAATGACATCGTTTAGCGCCAAATCAGTTGTTGAACAGCCCGGATTTCCATCGACATTCACAGTGCAAGGGCAGATTTACCATAGGATCGTTCTTCTGCTGCTAGATAATCCACCAAAGTTTCTACAACTATATTTTATTGGATAAAGAGGGATTACCTAAAGTTTAGACTTTATAAGAAAGAAGTGTGTTTCTTTAATGGTCATCAAACCACTGGTATTGCCCTGAGTCACTTCTGACACAGAGAATGTAAAATTATTGAAAACCAACTCGATTTATTATACAGCTTCTTGAGGTTGCTCTGTTTACCTATAAATATAATTATCCCGGGAAATGCCAGCTGTCTCTGCTAGTAACTTATATAACCCGTTAATAAACTTGCTTCTTGATATAAGATTTCATAATCTCCATAAGTACTAAATAAAAATTATTAGTCTAATGTAAACACTTCCTGTGCGAAAGTCCGACACTGATCAGATTGTAATATGAAATCTATTAGAGATTACCAACGGTAACTGAAATGGAGATAATTGAAGTGTAACTTTTTTTATTTACGAGCATTTGCTGTTAGTTGGGCTTTTTGAACCTGTACATCTCGCTCCGTGTAATTGCGATCATCATTTCATGCGCATCAGTGTCTTTCATTATTTTATCTCTTCATGATGTAAAGTGAATCGAGTAGAGGAATTGCCATTCGCATTCTGTTGAAATTTATATTTGGTTCAAAGTCTTAAGTCCGTGAATTCAAGCAGTTATTCTTTGGTTTTGAACCCCAAAAAAAGCAGCAAATTCAATTTTAGAAATTTGTTTACTGGTGCTGAAGGATAAATGAATAATTGCTTATTTCTATTAACTCTTTACTACAGTACAAATGTTTTATGTTCTATAAATATGTTTAATATATGGACATGAACTTTTTGGAGGTAATAAGAAAATACGGTAAATTAAAGTGCTTATCCGGAACATAAACGTCTATCAAAGTGCCGGAAACTGTGAACAATGTATAATCAGACAACCGGGAAGAAGTCACTAGTCCACAAAATTACTTTTGTTTGTATCACGCTGATGACGGAGGCATTGTCCTAGAAATGTACATACGGGAAATAAAGATTTTTTTTTGTGGAACAGTATCTTCTCCCCGGTTGTCTGATTAGTGATTCGGAAGTAACTTTTAAAACAGGGCTCTTCAGGACAGTACCCATTTCGTAGGGTATGCTTCAATCATCTTCATGTCAGTAAAGAATGTCTATTAATCATTGAAGAATAGTTATTTAATTTTAGAGCTTCCCACATACAAGCCATTAAACAGTAAATGAAATTTATTGAAAATTATAATACTGCTTAAATTATTTGCTGTAAACTCATAATCATTACAAAAGAAATGCTTGAAACAAACATGAATGAAAAATAAAGCTGAATTCTCTCACTATTCGAATTTTGATTTTACTATTAGCATAATAAACCTCTGCTACTTTGTTTCCTAGCCAAACGGAAACGTTTCCTCATATCTTGAACTTCTATCATGGACATGTTTGTAGCCTTTGATTTCCATACCGAAATCGCTCACTATTTACACACCAATGGTCGCCACGATCTATCTGGCTCCATGGTGGCCGAATACAAATTAGTCATTGGCGACCGAATCTTCATAGGTAAGCACGTATCAACAGCAAAAGAAAAATTTTATGATGCATCATGGTTTATTTATTCGGCTTTTTGGCGGTGCGAAATTTTTACAAAAAAAGAAAAAAAAAATCGAAAACTCGGCAATATACCGCTGCCGCCTATTCAAATTTTAAAAACTTAAAAAAGGGATTTATATATTTCGAATGATAATTTTGATATATTATTTTGATTAGTTTTCAATCATTAATAATTATAAACATTTAAATTTCTGTATTTTATGGACGTAATTCTCTTATTGCGAACTTCAACAGATATTAGAATAAACTATAAAATTTTTTGAAATACCCAAAATTTATCATTATACAGTTATCATATTATAGCAAATCGATTATATAATCAGTAGCTTTTGAGAAATAGTTTTTGTTATCATTTTTGCTTGGAACGGAACGCTTATATCTATAAACACACTAAATACACCACTTATTGTGATCAAAACTTCCGATATTGTTACCAATTTTTCCCCTAAATAAAGGAAAAATATTTGGATTGGCTCCCGAATTCCGTTTAAAATAGCCACTTTTCATTCCCCTTTAAGTCAATGCCAAAGTGTATTCCTATTTTTTGTATAATATAATATACTAGTAATAAAGCCCGTCATACGACGGTGCCACAACAGGTGAATCTGTAAATTCGATTTTAATTATAAAATTTCGTCTGTGATAGGACTGTGATAATTGACAGGACTGCCAATAGTAAAAAAGTCGCTGTCAGTAAGAAAGCGAAGCTGAAAATGTTTTCTTATTTTCAGTTTACAAACCTGCTTATCCGTTAAGGTCGCAGGGGGCAGAGCTCGAGATTTTCCGTAATACCCAATGGTAATACCCAAGCGACTCGAACCCACATGCTCTATGTAATCTGACCACATAGTTCTAGGCCGACTTTTTGGTCTCTTATGTGACCTACGACTTGGAAAATAGCAACTATCTAGGAAGACAGTTGCGGCATCCGTACATGTGGCCATCCCAAAGGAACTGAGCTCTCTCAATGCAAAGAAGTAGCGGTTCAACACCTAAAGACTACCTTACAGTGATGCTGAACACTATCCAGTAGGGAACACCTGCCAAACCTCCCAGGATTTCATTTCGGCACTCTTTCGATCATTACCCAAGACTCATGACCATAAATGAGAAAGGGGACAAAGATGGATTTGAAAAAAAAGACGGCTTGGCTTTCTTTTTTAGCTCAAGTTTGTTACAACGGATCACCACAGTTCTCGTCAGACACAGCTTGCTTTTGATTTTATTCTAAAGCCCGGGGTACGACTGTTACTACAAAAGCGTAAACTGTAAGTTCGATCTTATTTTTAAAAAAAATTGATCTGTGACAGAACTGTGATAATTGAAAGGACTGCGATAATTGACAGTTTTGCCAATAGAACAAATTCGCTCTAAGTATGAAGGCGATACTCACACAATGTGTCCTGTTAGATTGTGATAAAGTCACTACTGTCAATTTGACAGTTATAACCTAACACAAAAACAGATCTCAACTGTTATATATAAACCTTGCTCTTCAGTGAAAATGGCTCACCGGTTTCTTTTTTACCTCCCTCATTGCTCAATTTCCTCGGCAGACTGTTGTGGAGGCTTACTGCACGACCACTATGTTTTAAAAATAAAAAATCTAATTATATGAATAAACATTTAATGAATATTATAAAATGAGAAAAAATAATGTTATTTGCTTTTGAGTTTATTCGATTGGATTTTTTTTTGTATTTTATGACTTTTCCTTTTTATTAATTTGTTCAACTGAAAAATTATTACTCTGCACGTATAATGAATATCATAAAATGTAAAAAAACTAACGTTACATAGTTGTGACTTGAATTGTTAATCAGTTTCATAATTTAATTTGAATGTCATTATTTTTTATTAAAATTAAAAAATAAAAATCGTATACAAATTACTTACTTAGTTTTTAATTTCATTTATTTATTTATTTTAGTATGCTATTTTTAAATATCAATAGATGTATGTCATTAGTCTTTGACAATATATTTTTCAAACCGTAGCCTACGAAAAAGATAAGATTTCTTTAATAGTCATTTTCGTTGGCTGCGATTTTTGGATTTCAACAATCAGTATTTCTTCATTTGTTGAAAACAATGAAGGTTGTATTGTTGCTCGTTACTATGGAAACGGGCACGGAGCAGGAGGATTTAGCATTTTATATATAAGATAGTTCCCACAATGCCTCGTTTTTCACTTTGGTTATTGTTATCAGTCGTTTATTGTTATCAATTTGACTTGGTCTCAAAGCGATTACAATAAAAGCTTTTATTTATATTTATGACAACCGTTCTGGTATATACATGTATATTCAGAGATTGTCCGAAAATGGCTGGATGGACATTAGACGTAGAAAAGCAACAATGTCTTCAAGTATACACTATCTTGCAGAAGAGCAACAAGGTTACGTCAGGAAGTAAGTAGTCGAGAATGAATGAACAGAAAGGGAAAATCAAAAACAAGCAAATTCAGCTTGATGAAGACAATCATGACAACAAGACCAGCCAGAACAATATTCTGAGCAACACAATCAAGCTTTTCTAAAAATGATTTCAGCCACGGATTGCTCAAAATAGAATTCATTATCAAAACAGTTCAAGAAGGATACTGAATATTGCACGCGCTATCTGGAAGTCTTTGAAAGGATATGAAAAATCAAACCATCGTCTTACTTGCTTAACGGAAGTGGGATGTCGCCGTGGTAATGCACTAATGTTTACGGGAGCGCACCCTGGAGGAATGTCAGCCTACATTGATTTTGGAATTTGCTTTATATGTCAGTTCCAGAAGTACAAGATTTATCTAATGAATACATCATTTCTTCATCCTTAATTCACCTGAAGCAAAATATATGCAAATAGTATTTCAGAACAAACAGAAGCTCAAAAATCTATAGCCATGTGTAGCTTGAAAGTTTCTATAGGTCTATTAACCCAAAGAAATCACGAAGTTGTTTGTAAACAACTTGGAAAATCAATAAATAGGATTGCTCATGGGCCATGTTATCTTGCAAATTCTGAAGATAAATTCGAAAGATTAGTGCAAAGGTGGCAGTTAATGGTAGAATAAATCTTTGTAATTTTTCTCAAGCTGCATTTTGTTATGGTTTCAGAAAACAGTGCTTATTTGTTAACATTCTTGTCTGTTCAAGAAAATGTTTTTACTGGACTGTATGTTCACAAAACGCATGATGGCGAACACTTCAGAAAGTATAATGAAATTGCTACATTGATACCTAATGATAACATCGCACCGTCTATAAATTCGAATTTAAATCGTATGGGTATATAAGATATACCGGAGGAAAGAGAAAATCAATTTGCTATTGATTTTTCATTCACTTTTTGATTATCTGTCGAAACACGCCTGCGAAGTCATTTTTAGTGTTAAAGAATGAAGTTAACCTGGCTACCGAGAAGATATACTTCCCAAACTCTTGCATTTGAAAAAAATGGAAATAATTCTCGATGGCACTAATTTATATCTTTTTGCTTCTTTGGCATAAGGGATGTCAAACAGCCAACCCTGGCCATAAAGTGATCAGGATTAGAGGGTTTAATTCTTGAATCAATTCCCGAAGTTTTTCTATGTCAAATATTAAAGGCAGCGTTGAAAAGGAGAACAAAATGAATCGCTGGGTGCAGAAACCACATTAAGTCACTTTTTTCAAAATTTACACAAGCAAAAAAAAATCTGTACCATCTCGAAAACTTGAATAACAAATTAACACTTTGTTAATTTTCTATCTTCTGTCTGCTAAAAGGAACTGTTTAACTTGCCACTTCATTAAATCTGAATGCAATGCACACAATGGCTAACCCACCGCCATTGAATCTTTGAATTCTTTTCGTAAATCGTGCTAATAACGATTGTAGCCATCTACATCATCCTGGTTCGACTTTGTCTCATCAGTAAAAAGCATAGCAGCCATTTGTCCTCAACGACATGTGTTCACGTGCCCTTTATAGATGTGCTTGAATATGTTCATATTTCAACGGCTGATATGCATTTTTCAACACATTTCAGTGTTGAGATTGCTCTTAAAAACTTGTGTACTGTAGCTTGAATATTATCAGGGTGTACTGAAGTAAAATTTGTCGCAGAGAAAGTCCCTGTTGAGTTGCCATTCTTACAACTGTCGACCATCACTGCAACACGTGTATTTAGGCCTTCCAGATCGACATTTTGGCTTCGTATCTACCTATTATTTTGTAAATACCAGATGCAGAGCGTCCAACCTTTCTTACAGTTTTTTTACAGATGTTTCAGATGCTTTTAGCATGAAAACATTTGTATCTTCAGGGGTAAATTGTTTCTGTTATTGGCTACATGGTGTTCTTCCCTCAGTCCCACCGGATCGTTTTGGTGCTCTTCTCTCAGATAGACTACTTGTCTGAAACATTCCTATATAAACCATCACATAGGTAAAAATGATAAATAATTTTTAGTAATAAATTTAATAAAAAGTTGGTACCATAGTTATTCATAAGAAGCCAATTTTGCATTGTTATCTCGAATAGCACAAAATATCTAATAAGAAAGAATAAAAGTCATTATTATGAACAATTTCTTAGTAAGCGCATGCCATATACACTACATGATCAAAGGAGTTGGTACACCTGTTGCTCTACCGTAAAGCCGCAAAAAGCTTCAATCAGTAGTGTGTAGGACCATCCCGAGCTGCTATCACTGCCTCCACCCTACATGGCATACTGTCAAGTTTACGGTATGTGTCCACAGGTATTGACCTCCATTCCTCGAGGAGTGTCGTGGTCAGTTCCTGGACAGATGTAGGGCGAACCGTCCTGGATCTCACACGTCGTTCCAATTCGTCCCAAAGATGTTCGATGGGGTTGAGATCAGGACTCTGGGCGGGCCAATCCAGTTCTTCAACCCGCATCTCGTCAAACCAGTCGGATATGATCTTGCTTTGTGGCAAGGCGCATTGTCGTGCTGGAAGAGGAACGGCCCGTCACCGAAGTGTTCCCACAGCCCGGGAAGTGCCCCGTTATCCAGAAGGGTTTTGTAGCCATCAGCATTGAGGTTTCCACCTTGATGAGCGGGCCCAGTCCAGTCCAAGAGAAACACTCCAGGTGTTCACAGGGGTGTCCGAACTCCTTTGATCATGTAGCGTATGGTTGGATAAGGATTTTGTACTTTTCTTGATTCAAAAATCGTAAAATCTCAAATAATAACATTAACCAATTTCTACACTCGGAGACGCCACTGTGTAGAAGCGAAATAGATAAATAAATATAGGAAGAATCGGGAAAATCCAGCTTCATGATGGATCCAATTTTTGGCAACGGTTTACTCGAAACATCAAAGCGTATAAGCATCATAATCTGTAGAATAAGGTGAGAAAATCGCGCAAAACTTCGCAACTCTGAGCCAAAAAATTGTCTTCAAGCTTTAAAGTTCTCTATAATCCATAATTGATGCTGTGTTTGTCGAATAGCAAATAAATTATATTTACAATTAACATAATTTTTTCCAGTTAGACAGTATTCTAGTCATGTTCTTACTCAAACTTCCAGCTATTTGATCAAATATAGTAAAGCCAGTCTTATCTGGAATTGCACGGGACAAATAAATATTTCCAGTATAAAGAGGTTTCCACAATAGGGAGGTGAAATATAAACATATACCCTTGTCGGGACCATATTTTTTTCTTAGAAAGGACAGGTTTCCAGATTATAGAGGGTCCAGATTAAACAGGTTTCACTTATAAAACTTATAAAAATTTTAAAAAGAGACTATGTACTTTGTGAAATAGCCGTTTAAAAATTCTTATTATAATATTATTTGAGTGATGTATACTATGATATGTTTTTAAAAAAAAAATTTCCTATGGGTGGTTAAGAACTAGACTTTAGAAAATCACCAGCCACAAAAGTTCTATGGTTTTTAAAGGTGAACATTCGGACTCAAATATTTATCATTATGGATCGATACTGAATCTCATAGCTATATTATAGTTGTTGAGAAGAATGGCATAAACTGAAGCAGCGTTGTAATTCTTTTTTCAGTTTTGGCTGCTTTTCTATCGTTCCTTTCTTCTTTTAGTGAAATATGAAACTTGAACGCTTATTTTTATAAATATTCTAATTGCTCTGGTTAAATTGTTATATACGGAATATAAAATTTAAAAATTTTTAATGAGATAATTTAAATTAATTTCTTAATCAGTGTATCGAATCATGGATAAAATATTACGCTTTAAACAAATGAAATAAATTCTCTTATTTGCAACCATGATGACTTTATTATAGATATTCATTTATTTATTTATTTAATCTAAAAGGAGATACAAGTCGTCCATCCAGGGGCAGTATGGCGGGTAGGTCCCTGGATGGGGAACAAAAAAACGATATTTTTTTCTCCTTTGGAATTTTCTCGAATTCGAACATATTGGGAAAATGATGGATGTAAGAGAAAAAAAAAATAGATATAAAAATTAAAGAATTCAAGTCAAACATGGTAATAAAAAGATTTAAAAATATTATTTTATGTTAGAAAAAAAAAATTGATAAATATATTTTGCGTTAACCTTTTTTTTTGAACTGTACAATTCAGAACATCTTGATTACAAAAATAATAAAAGAAAAATTAAAACGTGAGATTATCATAAATTGGAGAACCGCCAGAAAAACAAAAGCTTCCCGCTTCTTTTCCTTTTTTTGTAAAGCGTGCATAGAAAAATTTTAATTATTTTGTGAAAATTGATTGTGTTCCCTGTGAAAGTGTCACTGACCTCTAAGTCATTTCATTAGATGAAAATAAAATCCTTTTTTAATTAAAACCTGTTATCATTCCTTCTTGTCCATTAATCCTTAGAAAAGTGCATTTTCATAAGCCAAAAAAAAAAAATTAAATGTTTCAAATAAGTTTTCCGCATCATTAAAATTCATAATTTATTAAATTCTCTATATATTCCTTTTTTTTATAAAATGCATGATTTTTGTTCATATACTTACTGTACTACTATACTGTAAGCTAGGGAATTCTTAATATAGCAATATGTATTAAATCTTTAAAAATATTCTTCTTACACTTAAAAGGTGAAAAAGATGCGTAGAATAACAAAATAATTAAAAATCTTCTCCATTTATTTGCATTCAATTTTATACAATTATATTTTATTTGATAGTTTCTTGCCTGTTTCTACTGGTGATCTGTGAACGTAATGTTGTTATTCGTCTATCATGGTGACACTTGTAATATAACTTCGACTTTCATTATTGGTTATAAGTATTGTTATTGGCTGTTTTGACTAATGGACTTTTTTTCTTTTCTATATGGAAGTACCTGGTAAAAGAACGAAATCTTTTTTTAATATTGTGTTAGACTGCCTTTTGCTCTCAAGATGGCTTGAATTCCTCGGTGAAATCTGCTTGGCCTGGAGAATACCAAAATATGAATACCCAAACCATAAGTGCGCCTCCACCATGCTCAACCATTGACACAGCTATCTTGAACATGCTCGTTACAAGGAAATACGTCCATGGAAACCGCGTGAAGCTCTATTTAACGGAATATCTTAAGTCTTCCATTCACTGACAGTCCACAATTTACGTGTGTGGTAGCATTCTTTCCTTTTTCTGAGCATTAATATCAGTCAATAGTGTTCTGGAAATTACAGCTTGCCCCTAAGTATTTTGCTTGTGGTGTTATCACAGATTAAAGAAAACACAGATGCGGCAACCCCATGTTAAACAGCGTGAGACAAAATTTAGCAGCGATCCCAGTGGTACCAAGGGTACACTTCCAAATGCCATGCTGACGCAAGCACTCTTTTAATTAAGAATGAAATGTAAACTTAAATTATGCGTGAATAAAGAAAGACTCCAGTTATAGGAATGAAATTATTATGGAAAAATCCGTATCAGAATAAAAACAAATTATCATGTCTCCTTGGTATCGTGCGATGGCGCTGTAGTCCCTGTTACTTCCGGTTTGTATTCGCTTGTTGCGTTTGTGTTTCTTTAATCTGTGGTGTTATCTTCTCACATTTTTTGTGGACATGACCTTTGTAAGACTAAGATCTGCAATCACTTTTGAAACGTTTGTTTTCTTATTCCGGATCATAAATCTTCTCAATTTCCTTTTGCCTCTTTCAATCAGTTCAAAGTTATCTATGCTTATGCTTATCAGACGACATTTTTCCGGAAATTGTATATGCCGCCATAATCTTTGGCCGGATTATTTGATAATTCTCCTTGCGAAATCCTGGATGATCTGCAGGAACTTGTCATTGTAGCTGTAAACTAGATCACGTCGGATATGCTGCAAAGAATCTGGTCCGAGCTAGATTATCGATGACTGCCGAATAAGAGGAGGCACGTTATTACATTTAAAATTTGTGAAAAATAAATATATATGATTGTCATTAGTGGGAAGATGAGTGAATGATTGAATTAAGGAAAGGTTTTAAATTTATTTTAAAAGAGGCAGGGTTTGGGGCTTTTTTATTCATGTTTTTCGGCCCAAAATTTCATAGTTAGAATTTTTGTAGTAACTTTTAATTTTCACAATCTAGGAAATTTTTGCAGTTCACCTTTAATTTTCACAATCTTTTAAAGCATTTTCCACTACACAAAATACACTAATGTATCCTTTGAAATTGATAAAATAAATTTATCAATCATCAAACCAATTCTTTCATGTTTCTTCCGGGAGTTGGGCTCACAGATCATCCCTAGCCTACAAAAGTCTATCATCGATTAGAAATCGCCTCCCTCTCAGCTTAATCTTGCCGTAAGGAACAACGCAAAGTCACATGCAGAAAGTTCAGGACAAATAGGAATGCTCAAATATATATAATCCAAATAATATAAATATTTCTGCCAAATAGTCTGTGAGAACTATGGACTGGGTATAAACAGTCTCATGGTGAAGGAACCAAGTATTGATCTGGTGAGTGAGCAGATCGAAGGACCTAAGGCAGAAATTGTTCAGTGTACAACTTTATTATAACCATCGTCTGAGCTTTGAGCATCGTGCAGGCCACGGAAAGAGGCGTATTTTCATCTTCAAATGACCAAGTCTTAGTAGGCACATAGTAGTAATAAAATCTTGTAAGCATTCCAAGGAGGAGTTTTAACTGTGAAGCAGAAATACATTTATACATTTATTAACAAGAAATTAATCTCCCTGAATAGGGTATAGGCAAGTAGCGGACCCTGCGGTCATCTATTTTTACCCCTTTATCTGCACACACACCCCACAGCAATTTTTTAATCAAAAAATTGAATTTCTCGAACGTAGTATGTAGAAAATGTAAAAAAGCTAGTATCTTCTTTCCTTTCTCATCATTTCCAATCGAATGATATGTCACATGTCGTATGTTGCCATAGTTCTAAAGACCAATTTACTGGAACAATTAGGCCTAAATTTCATATTAATGTAAATCTTGCCTAGAGGAATCTGGATACTGAATTTCACTCCTTTACGTACCTAAATACCACATAGATCTTTTGTCCCCTCTGACTCCTCTCCCCGTAATTGCGAAGCGAGTACACAATCAAAACCAAACTAAATTGTGAATGTGGACATGCCCATAGTAAGCTATATACCAAATTTCAACCATTTACCTAAAAAAAAATGTAAAAATTATGAAAGAGAAAGACGCCCATTTTAAAACCAATAAGTAGCTCCATTTTTCCGCTACATAATAATGTACGAGATTATGAGCAACTGAGCAACCGTGCGTCTAGAAAGCGATCGTCACGTGCGATGCTCATTTCAACAATACTTAAAAGATAAATACGAAAGTAGCAATGTATTCATTCTTGATTAATCGATTGTTTTATGACATGGAGTATACAGTCACTCTTTTAGTACGTGAATTCGACTTGAAGTCGTCCACGAAAAATCCTGAAAAGTAGATGAACATCAAGGAGAACAGCACTTTGGAGTAATTTTTCCGTGAAAAACTACCAAAAACTTGATTTTGAGTTGATTTCTCTCGTCTTTCTGAGATCTTCAATTTGAAAACGAAAGGGCAGCCAATGAGAACATATCTGTATAGTGCAGTTTTAATACTATAAGCTTACATACCCAAAAATTTGTGTTTCTTCATTACGGTTCACACAATCATCACCCCCAATCAGGGCTAGCACATTCTACGGGTCCCTCGTATCTCATCGTGATATTTAGCATTTTTTCAATGTTTCCAAAAACTGAAGTTACTATTGAAATAGACGTCCAGTAATTATGAAATAGTCTTTGAGATATGATCAAACTAGGTGTTATATTATCAAACGTGTCTTCATATCCAATTCATAAAAGACGTAAAACGATTTATGGAATATTTGCAATATGAGATCATTCTTAATAGGAAAAGGGGAAATGTGGTATTACAGAGTCTGCGGCAGTGAATTTTGTTTTCATGTTTTACAGTCTCATTAGAGTAATGCATAAGAAAAGATTTTGTTCCAAACAACCTGATTGCGATATGCAAACTTTACAATTTATTATAAATTGGTCACATGATGAGGTCAGAAGTAAAAAAAATCTTCGAAGATAAAGCTAATCTATTCCACTACTCTTAATTGCTCCGCATTTGTAAATATAAATCTCATTTGTCTTGGTAGCATATAAGCAAACTAAAATGTTCAGATTCGTAATGAAAATGTTTGGATCACTTGGCGTAAAAAATTTTGGAAAGGGCGGCAAATTTTCAAGTGACATCACAATGAGATAAAGAACGGATATTTTCTGATTGGGTGTTTTATTTTTATAATTAATTTAATTTCGTTAAGCTAACATCCTATTTTCCAATATTAGTCCGCATTTTAAGGGTCCTTTCCATAAACTTTATTTTAAGAAATATCCAATTAAGGGTGATAAAAATATTGTAGCAGAAAAATTGATGAACAGATATTTCATCCTTAAAAAAAGATACCATGTTAAACTTATAAAACCTGTGTTTGTTATATGACCCTGACTAGCAGAAACGGTCAATTATGAAACAGAAATAACATGGAAGGATGGAATTGGATTCGTTTCCTCTTCTCAGATGACTCGAGGCCTCCAAAAAAAACGAGATTTTAATCAGCCTTTGAAATATAATTACATGTCTTCTGCTAAATACAGTACTCTTTGGAAAATAGGATGGAGGGGGAGACCACATTTTCGTTTGATATATCAGGCTTCTATTTAGTACGAAAACTAGCAAGAGGAAGCAATCACCAATTGTACCTTGGTCGACAATAAAAATATCCTTAGAAAGAACAATACATATATATTAAAAGATATATAGAATAGATAAATGAGTGATTAATACTAATAAATTTCCTAAAAAACTTTAGACCTAAGTTAAATTATTACTTAAATATTTTCTATGCAATGCTTTGAAAATAGCACACGATCTAAGACTAAAATATAACGTCCTCAAAATTACGTAGTTCATTGTAAAAAATTACAGAATTGTACAAGAGTTTCGTGAAAATAACCTGCCATCCTGGGCTATGCCGGACTAAAATATCCGAACTTCAAGATAAATCATGATGTGGACAAGTGACAGTATATTTGGTGATAAGACTCTTTTAAATATGTCCGTTGAAAGGGACTGCAGACTGCCATGTTGAGTGAAATTTAAGACTGTTATGATTAAATAAAGTAGTTTTGGGACTCCCATTTAAAGGAATAAGTTATTTACACAAGAGATGGAATAGATAAAAAAAAAAAAAAAGAGTTTTAAAAATTTAAGTTATTTCGGACCCTTCGTAAAAAAGCTATTAAACTAGATTTTGAGTTTTTCTAAAAACATTGTAAAAAAGGTGAAAAATAATTCTCAGGAATTTTGGAGATATGTTAAAGATATCGTTTTTTTGAGACACCTCTTACGGAATATGGATCGGCCTCCTAGTAACACCCAAACAATGGAACAGGCCGAAGCGGTGTATAAAAGGAATGCATTGGAGTACAAGTTGCCGTCAGCAGCAAAAGTGGACTGAATATGGGTAAATCCAAGGATTTGACCGACTTTAAACGAGGCATGATCGTTGAAGCTCGACGGGCGCAGTTAAGCAGTTCGCAAACCGCGAACCTCCTCGGGTTTTCCCGTGCAACAATGTCAAGCGCATTCCGTGAATGACAGTAATGCCAAAAAACAACCTCCAACAAGCACTACTCCGGACGAAACAGGGCCGTAGATGAACGAGGCCTACAGCGACTGGCACGAATCATCCACAGCAACAGGGGAGTTCTGCAGTGCAGTTCAATGAGGGAGCATCCCAACCCATTTCGGAGCACACGATGCGGCGCGCCTTGCATGAGCTGGGTATAATAACAGGCGGCCAGTACGGGTACCGTCGCTGTCACCGCAAAATAGGAAAGCGCGCCTGCTATAGGCACGCAGGCATCGCCACTGGACACTGGATGAGTGGAAGAAGGTCGCCTGGTCCGACGAATCGCGGTTCCTACTTCATCATGCGGACAGCAGACTGCGCATCTGGCGCAGACAGCACGAGGCCATGGACCCATCCTGTCAGCAGACAACCGTAGGGGCGGGTGGAGGAGGAGTGCTGATCTGGGGTGTCTTCTCTTGGGACACACTGGGTCCTCTGATATCCGTAGACACATCCCTGAATGCGATACACTACATGAACATTGTTGCCGATTAGGTGCACCCGTTCATGATAACTGTATTCCCTGGTAGTGACGGACAGTTTCAGCAGGACAATGCTCCCTGTCACCGTGTTCGAATGGGCTTGGACTGGTTCGAGGAACATGATGCGGACTTGGCCAGCTCGGTCGCCCGATCTCAATCCGATCGAGCATTTATGGGATGAAGTGGAGAGAACCACCCGACGCCTTCTCACACTACCGTCCAACCTCAATTCAGCCTGATGTCAGCCTGGGCTGTTATTCTTCCGCAACGGTTTCAACACCTTGTTGAATCCATGCCAGCACGTATTCAGGTAGTTCTCGCCGCTAAATGAGGCGCGACACGCTATTAGCGGGGTGTCTCTAATAAATTGGTCGTTCAGTGTATATACAGGGCGAGTCAAAAATCTTTTACCCCTATACAATTTCAAAACGAGTGGAGATACAACAAATCTGTTGCAGGCAACATTTAGGAAATTCGGTAGGGGCTAAACGATGGTGGTGTCAAATTTGACCTTTGACCTCAAATTTTGCACCTTGCAATTTGTAACTTTGTAACCGTTACAGGTAGAGAAAAATTTCAAATTGTGCAGTTGTAGAGCTCAAAACGCTAATTTTAACAAAAAAAAGATTAAAAATGAATCCACTACAACAAAATGAAATTTCAGTGGTCAAGCTACATTGAGTTTTGTCAGTGAATGAAGTGCTCGGTGTGGTGTCCTTCTGCAGCAATGCATAACTGTGCACGGCATTTCACAAAACCCATCACATTTAACACCATCATGGGTGTTATGCCTGTATAAGCCTGCTGAATTCGTTGTTTCAAATCATTTACTGATGCTAGTACAGTGGCATACATCTTGTCCTTGATCTATCCCCAAAGGAAAAAAATTAAATGGTGTCAAATCGGGCGAACGTGGTGGCCAATTGTCACGTGTAAAATAGCAACGCAGTGGAAGTGAGCTAAATGGAATAAATTAGACAGCAATGTAGACATATTAATTTGAAAGCTTTAATGAAAACAAGACAAAAGTTACATCATAATAATCACAATGCAACATTGAGAAGAATGGGTGTCCTCTAACACGAGGAATCACACCTAAAGCGGAGAGAATATCTCCTTACAATTAAATGAAACTAAAATAGTTCCTGAGATAATGTCAGTACCCCTGCCACGAAACGGGGCAATAAACGGTAAATGAGCTGATGCCGCTCATCAAATTATCTAAAGAAAGATAGCCGGGGGTAGGCGCATAATGCACAATAAATGGGCGGAAGAACGCTGGACCTACTTAGGAACAGACCTTCCCGGACTGGATTGCGGGTTGAAGTTGAGGGGCACGTACTGTGGAAACCTCTTGTAATTAAGGCGGCGACGCGCCGCGTTCGCTGGGACGCCAGCTAAAGCTGATCCTTCGGCTTCTATAACATGCACCCAGGTCCTCGTCGAGAAAAGCTGTCAAGCCCCACGGGGCGATTAAGGTCCAGTTGTCTCGTCCTTGACGGGCAGAATCCTTGTCCCACGTTGCGGACTTAGTCAGCGGCGACTCGGGAAAGCCAGAAACCAACACCAAGTTGGATACGTTGACCAGTGAGGGAGGTATAACTAGCTGCCAGATGCTCCGACGTCGAAACCCTGTCGCCAATGTTGCTAAGGTCACTTCGTTCCTCGACGAACACAGCAAAGGCGGCTTCTCACGGTGGTTCGACGCAGGGAGGGACTCGTCTTTTTCAACGCTGGGCACTAGAAAATCCCCTCGCGCCAGCCGGTCGGGTTCTGACGATACAGCTGTCGATAATAAATAGGAACAAGCACAGTTAATTTGACCAGAGAAAGGAAACAACACTTTCGCGCCACTCGTCCTTTCGGACTCCGTGTCGGCCACGACGTTTGAGCTGACGTCGCGGGGAGAGCGGTAGGTTTTACGCATCAGACCGGCGTTCCAAGGAAAAATGTCATTAGCACTCTCAACGTTCGATAACTCACCCTCGACGTGAGGAGGACGTTTTCGTCGTCTTACTTGGTCCGCTGGCTCGTGCAATCTCCTCGAAAAACCTTTCTCCTGCGCCCGCCTCTCAAAAATCGCGCTATCGCGCAAATCCCCGCCTCTTCCGGAACTTGGCTTTTTAGGCCGCCATCTGTTGGCAGTACTACGCCGAATACGATCATTAGATTTATTAATAAACATATTAATATCGCCACTGTCAACAGATGACGCCTGAGGAGGAGACTTAGAAGCAGACGCTCCCTTGGCAATTTTGCGATCGCGCTCGCACCTGCTCACAATACTTTGTGACACCAATGAACTGAACCTCCTCGGCCAATCTAATCCTTTTAGGTTGTTCCATTCCACAGCTTTTGCTTAACTTTTGTTGCAAGTAGAGAAAATTTCTAATTGTACAGTTGTAGAGCTCAAAACGCTCATTTTAACAAAACAAAAGAGATTAAAAATAAGTGTTAAAAACTACTACGACAAATTAAAATTTCAGTGCTCAAACTACATTATGTGGTGTGGACTATGGAATGGCATCTTGATGGGACATTTTTTCTATAACGGTTGCCTTACAGGAGTAAGGTAAACAGAAATGATTTTGGATGGCTTCGTCTCAGGCTTTTTAGACAACTTACGTTTAGTGCAGTACCGCCGCATATGGTTCCAGCAATATGAGGCACCTACACATTTTGCAGCCATTGCACGTCAACGACTGGATGACATCTTTCCACATCGTCAATTTGACTCTACCTGTAACGGTTACAAAGTTACAAATTGACATTAGACTCACTCTATATTTGATGCATAATCAATAAGTTTCAGGCTGCAGGCTTGTACAGACAATTGGTTTTCAGGATCTTAGCGAATTTTATGGAGGACACACGTAAATCTTTGATGCAGATGTTGTATGCGTACATATACCGCTAGAGGGTGTAGGTGTTGCGCCTGGGGGTGTGATGAGAAGTTACGCAAGGGAACACAAAGTCCAATATCGCTCCAGGGTTTGATGTGAGCGTCGGAACTGTTCACACCATCTTTTTAATTTAATTTATTTAATTTAATTTATTCAAGTTTCCAACGGGATTTACCCATAAAGTACATTATAAAAAATAAGAGGGAAAAAAATCAAAATACAATAATTAAAAGAAAAAAGAAAGCATTCAGCAAATTCTACATATAGTTAAAAATTCCAAGTTCTATGTAAAACACTCTTGAAACGATAAAAATTACAATTGAAAAGATCCAGATTCTTAGGAATAGTATTACCAGTAACTTGGATACAAATAATTGCACACATTGTTTCATAGTTTATGGCGAGAAGGGAATGTGAAAAGTAACTTTACTACGGGTGAAATTAGGAATTTTGAAATTAACTCTGCTCAGAAGTTCGGGGGAATCAATATACCAATTTATCAATTTATAGACAAAGAGAGCATCTTGAATCCTTCGTCTACTCTGTAATAATGGAAGTCTTAATAGTAATGGATCCTGTTCACGGGAAGTGGTTATGGATTTAAGCTCAAATCGAGAGGATAAAAAATGAATGAATCGTTTTTGAACAGATTGAATTTCATCAATAAGACCCAGCTGTGATGGATTCCAAACGACAGAGGCGTATTCTAAGATAGGTCTAACGTAGGTGCAAAATAGAAGAACTAAGACTGAGGGTTTATTAATAAATTTAAAGGAACGAATTAGTAGTCCTAAGGCTTTATTCGCTTTTTAACGATATAATGAACATGGGGCTCTGGACTTAAAGAGTGTGTATGAAGAACTCCGAGGTCCAGAATACTAGAGCACCGAATTAATGGAGTATCAAAAATATAATATACGAAGTTAGCTATTGAGTGTGATCTATAATAGGTTATACATTTACACTTTAGAGGATTCAGGGCCATACGATTTTGTATACACCAGTTTACCAGTGAACCAGCTGGACTGCATACAGGTTCTGTTGCAATTTCTCACAGTCATCAGCGGAAGAGACGGGCCAGTAGAGTTTCACGTCGTCGGCAAATAGCAGCAACTGAACGTCAACAACATTAGCCAAGTCATTAACAAATAGATTAAAGAGAACTGGTCCTAGGTGTGATCCTTGCGGTACACCAGATGATGCAATAAATGAAGATGAATACGAGGAAGCATATCTAACAATTAATTGGCGATCTTTTAAATAGGAAGAAAACCATGCTAATAATGAACCAGTGATCCCAAAAGATTCTAATTTGTGCAGAAGTATGGAGTGATCTACTCTATCAAAGGCCTTTGTGAAATCCAGATAAATAGCGTCGATTTGTTGATGATTTTTAAAGGCAGATATTACGTGGGTTTGAAATGAAACTAAGTTCGTTACAGTACTTCTGCCGGACATAAATCCATGTTGGAAGGAGGAGATATGCCTGGTCAATAGATTACCAATTTTGGATAATTGCAGTTTCTCAATAATCTTTGCTAAAACATTCTGGATGATAACCGGTCGATAATTGCAGACACTGGCTAATGAACCAGATTTATGAATGGGTACAACATAACTATTCTTCAGAATATCAAGGAAACATCCATATTGGAAGGATAAATTAACCAAATTAGTAATAGGGTAATATATAAGAGTAGCACAATGTTTTAAAACACTGGGGGGGAATACAATCCGGGCCACAACCTATAAGGGTTTAACTTATAAAGAGTATTATATACCTCTTCAAAGGTAACGTGACAAGACGATAGGGTAACGGAGGTATCCTCCTGAGTGATCGAATGATTAGGGTTGTCATTTGCGGAATTAGGCGTATCATTCCCAGTGAATAAAGAGGCAAAATGTTGTGCAAATAGTTCACATATAGCTTTAGGATCACTTACTGATGCATCGTTGTGCTTAAGTACTGAAGAGCGTTGGCAGTTACGAATGAAACTCCGAAATAACTTCGGATTATTTGGAAGAGATTCCTGGATTCGGGAAGTATAATCTTTAAAACACTGCCTGGTGAGGGCACGACAGCGTCTACGGATGGAAACAAACTTGAGGTAATCAGATGAACGCAGTGATTGCTTATATTGCTTATGCAAAATCTTTTTTAGCACATTTTCTATATATAGAAATGTGCTTATGTGATCGGTTTGTCCAGCTGTCCGTCCGTCCGTCCGTCCGTCCGTCTGTAGACAATCCCACAATTCATTGCGTTGCATGTATTGAATTGCATGTATTGCAATCTCACAATTCATTCAATCATGTCTTGAATTGCTGGAAGAAACGAATTATCCTCGCATTTGGTAAAACGCGTGTTGAGAACATGGGTTCGGTTCTGCGCGTGCTCTAAACGTTAATGAGATGGTGTGCGTGCAGGATGCACGTGTTTGACGATTATTAAAAGGGCAGTTCGCTCCCTAAATCAAGAGAATTTTTTTATTCCTAGGGAGCTTAGCATTTATTACGATAACTTGAAAACGAATTAACTTTTTCACAGTCTGTTTTTACCAATCCATTAAAATGGGACAGAGTACGCAGAAGTACGAACGTGAGATAGCAGGAATAAGTACCTGCTCTAATAGCACGTGCTTAAATAGTACCATTAAGATACCCTCTTAAACATTTCCTATAACAAGATATGGCAAGTAATATATCAAACAAATTGTCACAACATATCATGAACGAATATAAAAGAGTAACTAGTGATAGCAAGTATCGGTCTAATGGCACGTGTACGTGCAAGGATGTCTCATGAATGAATATAACGGTATATAGTGATGTCTGAATTGTTTAGTAGTACGTGTTTTAATGGTACCAAGTGGTACCATTGGAACTTTCAATGCTAGGACATGGCATTAATATATCAAACCACTCGTAATAATGTGCCATGAGTGAATATCACGAGAAAATAATGATCATAGTTATTGGTTTAGTAGCACGTGCCCTAATGGTGCCCTATGATACCATATGGTAACCTTGGAACTTTCAATGCTAAGATATGGCATGTAATATATCAAACGACTCGTAACA
>JAHWFO010074531.1:190090-228649 GCA_023313115.1 Rhysida immarginata | reverse complement strand
ATAATTGTTTTTGGTTTAGTAGCAAGTGCCCTAATGGTGCCCTATGAAACCATATGGTACCATTGGAACTTTCAATGCTAAGATATGACATGTAATATATCAAACGACTCATAACAAGGTGCCATGAGTGAATATCACGAGAAAATAATGATATTGGTTATTGGTTTAGTAGCACGTGCCCTAATGGTGCCCTATGGCATGATATGGTACCATTGAAAGTTTCAATTCTAACACATGGCATGTAATATATCAAACGACTCGTAACAACATGTAATGAGTGAATATCACGAGAAAATAATGATAATGGTTATTGGATTACTAGCACGTGCCCTAATGGTGCCCTATGGAACCATTGGAACTTTCAATGCTAAGATATGGCATGTAATATATCAAACGACTCGTAACAACTTGTAATGAGTGAATATCACGAGAAAATAATGATAATGGTTATTGGTTTACTAGCACGTGCCCTAATGATGCCCTATGGAACCATATGGCACAATTGGTAATTTCAATGCTAAGATATGGTATGCAATAGATCAAACGACTCGTAATAACGTGCCATGAGTGAATATCACGTGCAAATAATGATAATAGTTATTGGTTTAGTAGCACGTGCCCTAATGGTGCCCTATGGTACCATATGGTAACCTTGGAACTTTCAATGCTAAGATATGGCATGTAATATATCAAACGACTCGTAACAACGTGCCATGAGTGACTATCACGAGTAAATAATGATAGTGGCAATTGGTTTTGTAGCACGTGCCCTAATGGTACAATACAGAATTTATAGAACTTTTAATGCTAAGATATGGCGTGTAATATATCAACCAACTCCTTACGCGTTATTAGATCTTTTGTTATCCATAGCTTATTTGAATCAAGAGTATAGTACTCTTAGGCTTAATGGTATTTAAAACTCATTACTAATTAATTTATTAGTAGTTAATCGCTTGCTTCAATAAGAGTTTAGTAATTTAATATGAAAATCTAATAGATGCTTACACATAACGCTTCAGCAATTGAGGCTCACTTCGTTTAACATTATGTGAGAATTCTTACAAATTAAAGAACTTTTATTTTTTAAGTGTATGAGGAATAACTTCACTCTCCATTTACCTTTCATTCTTCAAGTTTATTCTTTTAAATTCTCTCTATACGTTAGCCTATTTAAATAGTAATTTACAATTTAGTTTTCATATTTATTTATTTACTCTCAAGTGTTTTAAAATGTTGGTTAATTCTATATATCCATGTACGATGCTATAAATAGAAAATGTGCTCCCTTTATCCGCTTTGGCGGTAAAATCATTCTTGTTTCAATTATAAGCGTTTTGAGCGATGAGGAAATCCAACAAGGGAAATTGTCGTTGCCAGTTTTCCTACTTGGAGTATGGCGTAAGATAATCTCTCTTAAGATATTACTAAACATAGTAAAAAGGTCATTAACATCCGAATTCCAATTCCAGTTCACCCAATCAACCATAGCCAAATTGAAGAAAATATTATCAAGTCTACAATAACGAAAATTGGGAGTATTAACCTGCGCTTTCCCCTTATTTATACATCTCGTAGGGAAGAGAAAAGCGCTGGATGATGCGGATCAGCAATTACAATAGGATCAGTATCTTCCTGAACCACAATTTCACTGAGAGAAGAAAAGATCAAGTCGAGTAAGACACCTCTTCTATTTTTGACGTTTATCTATTTTTCTTTTATCACGGAAACATTACAGTACCGCAAAGTGTATGCGAAATGGGTGCCCCATCATTTGGAACCAGCACAAGAAGCCTTCCGCATGGCCATGTCATTGGATTTTTGGAGCGCTATCACGATGATGAGGATTTCCTGTCAAGAATTGTCATGGGGGACGAGAGCTGGTACCATCATTATGAACCTGAATCCAACCACCAAAATCTGCAATGGAAACACCCAGGATCACCACCACCCAAAAAATTTGCCGTAGTGGACGCAGATTTCATATGGACGGGCAAGTGCAAAAGGCGGTTCGGAACTGGTTCAAACAACAATCCAAGACCTTCTATGAGAAAGGTATTTCGCACCTGGTGTCACCGTGGGATACTTGCTTGAACCACCACGGTCAATATTTTTGAAATAAATTCATTTGCTTAGTCCCCATTGCGTTCGCCTGTTACTTATTGAATACACCTCATATATATGTTACCGGCAATGTGTGAAAAGCAGGTATTGTATAGAATGCCTAGGGTGTATTTAGAATGCCTTACATTTTTAGGCAAAGTATAAAATACCAGCTTCTTAGGATTATATTGCATACATTTCCTAGGTTTTAGGCAGATTACATGTACACTACAGGAAAAGTACCAAAACACGCCTTTATTGAAAATGAACGAAGAACTGCGACACTATCAGGAGCGTTCAAAAAGAAACGAGCCGTAGTCTGGAATGTGCAAACCGGTGACAGAATGGTAATATCGTTGCGTGTGTAACAAAGAGTGCTTCCGACAAGAGTGCGGAAGTTCACAACCCGCCGCTAGAGGGTGACGGTGGAAGTCACGTGACTATACAAAGGAAGCAGAAGCAAGCGTCAACCGTCCAACGGTCATTCGCGTTGTATAAGCAGTGAATAAGTGAAATGGAGGCGTCAAAAGAAGAGCAAAGAGGTGTTGTTTTCTTTCTGACAGCGGAAAGCGTAGGGGGAACGGACATTCATCGAAAAATGTCAGAAGTGTACGGTAAATACTGCATGTCCCTTGCAAGGGTCAAGGCGTGGCACAAGCGGTTCAGGGAAGGACGGATGTTGTTAGCCGAGGATGCACGGTCTGGAAAACCAAACCGCATTAACGATGACATCGTGCAGCTGGTTGATGGACTCTGAGGGGCAAACGATTCACCTCGGACGACGACGTCAAGCAGTACGTGCGGAACTGGTTCTCAACGCAGCACCGGGAATTTTACGAGATAGCCATTCACCGCCTTGTGTCGCAGTGGGACAAGTGCCTCAACAGCCAGGACCACTACTTCTGACATACAGATACTGGTTTCTGTTCCTAGGCCTCCGGCTCGTTTCTTTTTGAACGCTCCTTATACATAAGTTCTTACCACATAAACACGAAAGCAGATAGAGCGTTGAGTTACTTGTTGGAGCAAGGAAGTCTAGAATAGCATTTTGAATTACACTTAACTTTCTCTTTTACAGAAAAATACTTCATCTTTTGGCGTTTGTTCTTGCACATGCACCTCACGAATCCTTTTAAACCGTGACTGAGAGGCAGCAACAGATCGGACAACTATTTCGTGATCATGGACATCTTCCAATCATAATATGTCCTTGGAAGATACGAGGGTTGGTTTTAAATATTTTAAGGTCCGCTTGTAAATATCTTTGGAAATCTCGCGTGCGTACAGACTTCTAGCATCCTTTGTGATCAGACAGACACAATTTTCAATCGTGGCATCAATGGGTGTGCATCGAAGCCAACAAGATAACAAGGCCTGGAAGCGGAAAAATCACCTGACCATCGGGGTGCTAGCAACAATCCAACCTTCATTGTTTCCAACAAAAGGAAAAAACTGATTGTTAACATCCAAGATGGAGACAATGAAGGTTGGAAGGCTTCGGTAGCGGACATTTATCGCCATATCAGCAGTGAGATCTATGGATCTAATGCAATGGACCTGTAATGTAGCTGCTCCACGACAATGCAAGGCTACACTACTCCGCTCAAACGCAAGCTCTGATTAGATATTTTGGTTGAGAACAACTTGACCGCACGTTGTTTTCAATCAAACAGCTTGGACTTCGCGTCCAATGACTCTTACCTGTTCCGTATCTAAAGGGGTTCCTCTGCAGCTTGCATTCACCTCGACGAAGAAGTGAAAACTGCTGGCCTTCCTCACAGGCGGCAAATTTATATGAAGTGCATATGAAGAAACTCATTGAGCGCTATGACAAGTGTTTAAATAAATTTCGAAACTCTATAGAAAAATAGCTATAGCTGCCGCCAGATAAGTTGAACGACAGGATGACGTCATTTCTAACGCCAGCCAATAGACGTTAACGGGAAGTAAATCGCTTAGCTATTCCCTGAAACATCCACTTTCGTTTTCGAAACATTGTTTTCGTATTTATATTTAGTTTCTATTTTCGTTTTTTCTTTTAACTCGATAAATGAAATTAATAAATTAAAAAATGACACAGAATAGTCGACTCGAATGCAATTTGTTTTATATTTTGACTTTTAATAGGCCTTCCAGTTTCAACGATATCTCCACCATTACTATAGTAGAACAAGTGCATCATGGGTAAAATCCAGACAAAGCATATTGATGAGATGACTTACTGCGCATATCAAAAAGATCGTTCAACTTATGTGGCGGCAGCTATAAACGTATGTAGAATCTGATAAAGAATAAATTTTGAAAAAAATATGTAGTAGTTTTGTTATTACAAAACTGACCTTACTTTTAGAACAACCCTCGTACAATGAACTGCAATCTCGCATACAGTTAATTCAAGATTCCTTCTGCAGTTCCAAGTCAGTAAAAATAGTTTTTCGGCACTATAAAAGGCTTGACCACAATACCTTTTGCGACACCTTTTTTATTAAGTAGCGGAGCACTTATTGGTTTCACAATATCCGTCTGTCCGTCTATCTGTCTGTCTGCCGCCCACTTCATATTTTCCATATTTTTTGACATACAAGTTTGAAACACGGAATGTAGCTTACAATAGGTATGTCCTGATTCAGTATTTACTTTGCTTTTGATTGGCCCACTGGGGTCGGAGTTACGGGGGTGGAAGTTAGCGAAGGTCAAGCGATCTACGTGGTATTTGACTTAGGACGTTCGCAACTTTCCGTACCGTCCTCAGGGGGATTATTATCTTGTTTTTTCTGGCTCATAAAGGTGAGTGTACAGTTAAATATTATGACGAGTAATGTTCTTATAATAGTATGAAAGTTCTTTCAACATTCTTTCGGCCAACGGCCAACATCAGCCTCATGAAAAAAACATAAAATAATTCAGACATAAAAACGAATAGCGCTGACGCCTTCTTTTAATTGAATAAATCTGACTTTTTTTCTGTACCAACATTACATCTGAGGGTTTCAGCAGCCAATAATGTAGTGCTTCCTTCTTAGTAATCGTCTTAGCGTTTTTTCACATAGTCCACTAATTTTTGGTAATTATTGGTGAGCAGCAGCGGGAGTATTCTATAGTCTGACTACTGACTCTTTGGCATTGTATAGAACGCCTAGGAAATCTTTTTATACGTTGCCTACAAAATTCAGTCATTCTATACAAGAACTGTAAATATGAACCGAATTTGCCTCAAAAGAGCAATTGTTTTTTTGGCATGGCATCTACAAATTGTCAGACCGGTGGGAAAAATGTATAGCCAGCGAAGACAATATTTCGAATAAAATATTTTTATCATTTTCTTACAATAAACGTCTATTTTTATACAAAAATTCTGGTTTCATATTTACATACCTGTTATATATCCTAGGCATTCAATACAATGGCGGATTTAACATATTGCCGGTAACCAGTAATGTATCCAAATTTGAGAACCAAACTGGAGAACCAAATCCATTAGATGTTAATGCTAATTTAAGACTTATCTCATGATTAAAGAGTAACACGTAAATTTAATAATGTAAATTAAAAGAAAAAATTATTAGAATACAGTCCGTTCAAAGGTTTAGGATATCCTAAGTTAAATGCATTCTAAGCAAATGAAAATATTCACACACAAGCTTTACCAAAATAACTCATGAAATTTAGTCAACTTCACCATAGTATTCTGTTCATAAAATATCAAAATGCAATGTACACTACATTCAAGGAAATGAAAATTTGAAATTATTCCTATGAAAACACTTTTATAGATTTTCGACTGAATTAAGGTCAAGCGAATATCCTAACCATTTTTGGTTATTCCTTTTTTTCCTGAAAATATGCTGTTTGTTTGTTTCGTTAGGTCTTATGGGCGCGTCAACAGCTAGGTCATTATGCGCCCTTTCAAATGACTAATATCTGTACGCAATCTGGGGACAAATACAAACATCCACGCCAACGGCGGGATTCGAACTCGCGACCCGACGGATTCAAAAACTGGAAAATCTATGCGCAGCCCTCTCGGACACAGGGCTGGCCTGAAATTATGCCATTGATTTTTTGGATGTATGAACTGGTGCACAATCCTGCTGAAAGATAACCTTGTCACAATATTTGGGAGGAGTGAAAAGGAAATCCGACCAAATCCCAGTTCGAGTAGGAGGGGGCAAGCATAGGAAAGATAGAGAAGGAAAGCAGACGACGGAAGAGAAACGAAGTCCGAAAGTTAGAGCGTCGGATGTTAGGAAAGAAAAGCAGAAAAAGCCCAGAGAGAGAAGGAAGGAGATTGGCGAGGTAACGGTGGTTAGAAGAGAGACGTGGAAGGAGCCAATAGGAAAGCGAGAGAGAGAGAGAGAGAGAGAGAGAGAGAGAGAGAGAGAGAGAGAGAGAAGGAGACTTGGAAAGGAAGAGAGAGAGGGAAGGGGAGAGCAAGTCGAGAATTCGATGAAGAAAGACGAAAAGCGAGAATGCACGTGTTTCGACTGTCTTCCCGGAAACTCGGAGTTAAGAGGGGCTTCTAGGTGGGCACGCGTGCAGCAGGTAAGGCGTTTCGTTAATTATCAAGAGCGTAGAGCCGTGAGTAGACCTCGCTGCCGCGTGTTTTGCGGGAACCGAGAAGCGTTCACCTCCTGAGGATCACAAGGGGAAGGGCAGTCAATAACACGACTGGAATTGCACGATAACGTTTTGCCATAGGAAAAGGGTGGCGTTACACCCGTACGAGGATTCGTTCCTGGAAGTTTGAAGTCGGCGGGCGATGATACGCTGTTAGGCTGGAGTGCCAAAGGGCCAACGTCCTCAGCTACTAAGGTGGCCGAAAATAATATTGTTTCGGGAATGAAGCCAGAGGAGTTGGAGAACGGACAAGAGAGCGATAATACGGCGTTAGGCCTAAATACGAAGCTTCCTACGCTCTCATTAGTTGGGGAGCTAAGCATGAAAGAAAAGTTTACGAAGCTCCCCGTACATGGTTGGTGGTATTGCGACGCGTCGTTTGCACCAAGCGAGAAGGCGTCGAATAACGAGCAGCAAGTTGTTCCTGTAGACGAAGGCTAGTGTTCGAGGAAACACGAGTGAAGAAGAAGGAGCAGCTGGCTGCGGTCACCTGCTTTTCCTTCCTGTGCTGGAGCACTAGGAATCTTTATTGGAAGCGCGCAAATCACCGATGAAAATTGCGTAGCGCGTTGCGAAGCTCTTAATCTAATTTCACATAGTGAGTTATCTTCCGCTTGCGTTTTTCACATAGTGAGTTTTATGTTTGATAAGAGTTCGATATAGCGTATCTACTAAGCTGCCGGTCCTCTTATTTCAGTTCATTAATGTTGACCTAATTTTTATTTGTTCCGTTAGAATATCCCATTGCGTCGCTCTTCCGGGACGAAAATTTCGCCATTCGGGTTCCTGTAATCCTCCCGCCAAAAGGGTTACACGACGGGTTCACCGTTGTGCCATAGAAAGCGATAGACGACTGCAGAAGCATATTGGAATAATTCAAGCTTGTCATTTGAAAAAGAAGTCGTGGTGTCGCAAATATTTTGGTATATTATATGTAAAAAAATTATTAGGCGGAAGTCTCATATGTTAATTACAATTAACGTTAAATTTCTGGGTAAATAGTTGACGGACCGGGGCAGTTGCCGAGTCCTCGTATTTGTATAATATCTTTCCTTTACTGCATTTAAATTAAACTGGAAGTTCTGTTTAATGTTCACTTTAATGATAATTTTAGCCTGCAATAATTGATATCATTAAGCATCGCAGAAAAGCATGTAATAATTATTTGCGCAAATTATTTAATTTGTAATCTCTTTGATACTTAGAGCATATCAATAAAAATAATTCTTCAATTGCCAACTTTGCTACCTCATTTAATTCCCACATTTCCCCACTAAACAGTTACGTTACAAACATCATCATATGAACAGAGCTTTCCACTACTTAGGACGAGAAAGAATTCCGGGTATAGACTTCAGTATCGATCCTACTCCTCTCAAAATAAAATTCAACATTTGACCATTAAAACATCTCCATCTCATCAGGTATAAAAGGTGTTTTACTTATCGGAGGTAATGTAGCATCTTTCATATCTCTCCACACACGGGTTCTTTTCTAGAAATTCAGACATAACATGGATTCATCACTAAAGAAGACTTGTAACCATATTTCGGGAGTCCAGTTTCAAATTTTTTGGCTTGGTGAAGACGTCTTTTCTTCTGAGTGGGTGTTAGGGGAGTATTTTTTTGGCAACACGAGGTTTTTTGAATTCGTTGCATTCAAGTACCTGTAAGCTGTACTGCATGAAATTTTTTTTATTTAGAGATGATGATGGCTCAAATATGATGAGATCTCAAGAACAGTAGAATGTGGTACTTTTTTCACAATATGAGGCATATTGAGTCTTTTTTGATAACGATCATTCAGTGCTTTTGGTCGAACAATTCGATTTCACAATTTGATCATTTCGCCATCCTTTTAAACTTCTGCTATGTATTTTGACTTCTTCCTAATTGTTTTGCTATTTCAAGTTGTGTCATGTTTTTTGCACTTAATTCAATGATTAAAATTAGGTCTCTTTCCGAAACTTGTTGGAGTTTTTACCCATTCTTGTAAATTGCTTTTGATAATCTATAACGCTCAAGTATGTATGACAGTAAAGATTTTTCTATCGAACGCTACTATGCCTCAGATAATAAATAATATCATTTATTATTTAATATGTATGACTGTTCATTTAGTTATTGATCCTCCCACTGAGAAAAATACACCATCGCATTATGTGGTGATTGAATCCTGCTCGAAAATTTGCATACTTGGAGTTTTAATTAAGATATTTTCATAAATGTTTTCATAAGAATATGATAAAGTGACCAAAAGCGGGCTCCCATTTAGTTTTTGACATATACAGGCAAAACTACGATGTAAAAACATTAAAGAAATGTGGAACACATACATTATTAATTACTTTATTGGGCATACTATAAAGAAAAACAGAAAATAAATCATTATTAAAAAAATATATATTTCCAAAATATTATTCTATTACCGTTTCAAAATAGTGCTCCAATTAAACCGGGCCATTTCAGTTCGTAAAATTAGGTATTAAAATGAGAAAAAAAATATTGAATGAAATAGAACCATTTATTTCCTATAAAAACAATCATAAATAGCAAATTCATAATTTTTAATGAAATATGAGGTGTTCAATTACTTCAAAGGCATCTTAAATTTAAAAAACTAGCACCTTATTTTTCCTTAGAAACTTTTTTTTACTGTGAACCTTGGATCCTACAACAGAATTCCAAGAAGTTGAGAATAAGTAATCGTAAAAAATATGGGGACTTGCTTTAGGAACAGCGTAGGGGCCCGAGTTAGGACCATCTCATGTATTTTTTTGAATTAATATTTTTCGATAACTATGCATGTTAACAATGTCAAACTTACACTAATACGTAGCTATTTTAATAAGGAATAAGTATTTATAACAATTAAATCACTCACCTTCAAAATCTGGGAGCATAAAAGTATCGAGGAGCATAAATACCGAGGAGCATAAAAGTTTCGAAAAACACAAAAAAACAATAAGTCGCCATTGAAAATAAACAGATTGAGTAAACAGCTTGGGCGCGGATCCTCCCGTAAACTACTACCTCAACTATAGTGGCTAAAATGAAATAGCCACTATACCTCAACCTTTCACTGCTACGCTGCATCGTACAGAGCAGAAATTGATGGGGCCCACTTTAGGAGCGGGAGCCTGCTGTTGGTCACTGTCCTCTATAGTAATTTAAAAAATTTATTTCCTTAAATGTAATGCATAAAACATTTTGATATTTTATGAAGAGAGAATCATTGTGAAGTTGAATAAATTTCATTAGTTATTCTGGACATGATTGTAGTGTGATTTTTTTTTTTTAAATTTGCTTAGGATTTCCCAAACTTTTGAAACGGCTTTATATAAAGTATACGATGAGACTAATATTAGGCATTTGATTTAATAGCAAGCTAATAGTATTGTGATATTTTAAACGAAACACATCAAATAGTGGAGGCATGCATAAACAAAAAACTTGTAATTAAGATCACAAAGAATAAAAAAAAAAAATAAAACTGAGCTAACTTTCAAAAAAAAAAAAAAATTAAAAACACGACTTTATGAATTCGTGAAAATGAATGAAGTTGATTAGAAGCAGAGAAGCACATGCACGCAAGAACACACACATGCTCTTCTGGATACGTTGAAAGCAACAACACCAAGAATCGAAACAAGGTAATTAAAAAAATAACTTCATAATGATATTTATCGTAGATGAGTTTTCCAGATGAAGAAGCGTTCTTTCTAAGAAATTTTTACTCTGAGACTTCAGGCGAAAGAAGAAAAGGAAAAACAAAGATTACTGGAAAGGAAAGTAATTGCTTATGATCTATTCATTTGTAGAAATCGGAGAGCAGACTTTGCTACAGGTTCGACGATTTTTCATTTCAAATTTTAATTTGAAATTGGGGATATATATGAGAAAAAAAATTCCCAATTAAAACGACTAGTTCTATGGACTTATAAGTCTGAAAACATTGCTGGATTCACTTGATAGATTCATTTAGATTACATCAATAATCCCACAGATATTCCTGTTGTTGAAATATCCTAATATAACAACTCTTAATTATATTGATATCAACAAATAAACTAAATATATGTCTTATTTTATAAAATAAGTTAATGCCAAAGGGGCATAGCTTGTGTTTTCCAATACAGGGTGTTTCATAATTCGTGTCCCGTGTTTAGGTCCAAATAACGACTCAAGGGGAACAGATTGGGGGAAAATGAATATTGATTATTTGGTTTTAATGCCCCTAATTCAGAATAAAAACATTTCGCGTCCCTGGGGGTGAAGGGGTAAATTTTGAAAATTTTAATTTTGTAGGGGTAGGGGTTAGACCCCATGTGTTATTTAGAAAGTTGTAGAGCATCATGTAAAATGTGGGTTTAGCAAAAAACCCGGTGAAAAAAATCTCATCCCCTGCCCTTTATCGAGTAGGTAAAGTGAAAGGTATGGCAAGCTAATGTAGACAAAAACAGAAAAATTCATTAGAAACCCTTTCTAGCAGAATTAAAAACAGTCAATATATGCCGAAATTTTAAAACGTGAGATCTTAATGTCATCACTAATTATCGACCAGGGTCATCATTTTCCCCATTTACTCAAGTAAATGAAAAATTGTTTTTCTGACCTCAGATTATCACTGGCCTTATAACAACTTATCAGCAGCCAGACTTTTCTTTCTCTCGTTGTTATTGTCATACAAGTTAATACACAGATTGAAGAAATGCAGCGGTAGAAGAACGAAATATCGGGACTTAAAACAGAAGTTGAACGATTGTGGATAAAAGAATTATTTACTCATCCTGATTGTTATAGAAGCCCTTGGAAAAAAAATGAAAAAAATATGTATCAATTCTGAACATAGTGGATTTAAAGGCGCTTTTCTTAGGCCCCTTTCACACGACGCCACCACGGCCGCGCCACCACCCTTTTTGGTGGCGTGTTCCTCGGTGGCGTGCTCAGATTCTCCTGCCACCAACGCGGCCACCAGAAATGAGTCACCCTTTATTCACGGAAATAAGCAAACACCCAGCTGGCGAACTGGCTGCACAGGTGTTTGCGAGGGGTGGTATAGGAAATAGTCACCCTTTGTTCACGTTGCCCCAAACGATTTGTTACTATGGAAACCCCCCTTCCTCAGCTCCCCAACAGTGGTGGTGGCGCGACGTCGTGTGAAACGCTTTACTGTCAGCAGTGTAACGACCCGGCTGCGCCACCATGGTGGCCTCGTGTGAAAGGGACTTTAATTAAGGCTGGATTCACACTTCGAGTGAAGGCATCGACGGAAAGGATTGCAGCGCAAAAATCTGGCGGCAAACAGGATAGAACTCGGCTTGAGTTGGATTTCATCTCGTTTTTGTGCCTTTATTCTCGTTCCTTTCACCGCAATTTTTTGCCGCTGATGCCTTCGGCTCGTTACTTTTAGGATATGAGAAATCACCATGTGTTGACCTTTTTGCCATTTTCTACGAAGCTGACGCTATTTCAACCTGCTTTTGCCTCACGGGTGTTCCTAATACATTTCTTAACAGTCATCGAATAGAAGAGATCCTTTCGGAAAAATTATGCCTGCTCATTACTTTTGTGATTTTTTTTTTATCTGCATGTAATATTATCATAGATAATTTCGACACAAGGTGATTACTGGACTTTTCGACCTTTTCAACTACAGCAATGTTCCCCTCGGAAAAACTACGAGTTATCTCCAGAAAGTAAGTTCCGTTTGGTAGTACTATAAAAATAAAAAGGAAGGTGGGTTGATAAGAGCTAGTTTCCGCCTATCATACACTCGAAAAAAAAAGTATCGGATTGCGACAATTTTTAAATGTATTTATATGCTTGAAGATATGTATTTTTTTATTGTAAGGTTTATGTGATAAATTAAATAATAAGTCAAAAAAATTATTACCCAAAAAGAGAGTGTTTTGGCTTTTTCATACATTTTAGTCGGTTTTTTAATCTTCGAATTATTATTATATTAAGAAGCGTTCCAAGAACCATATTAATTGTGACTGGTATTGTTATTACTGTTTACAAGCTTTTTTAGGAGTATTAATTTACTTTGGATCATTGTGCGCTTATAATAAAAAACAGTAATATTAAACTCCAATATTAAATTAATGACAATAGTGTATATCTTAATAAATGTTCATAATACCTATGTAATTATGTATTTTATTTTTCCCATCAATTGTAGAGCTTTAATTTAAAATAATAATTTGTATTATTTGTTATAAGGTATATTAATGAAAAAAATATATGTCACATCAAGTGGCTGATGGGCAGTAATTGGCCCGTATCAACCCACATTCTTTATTACAAAATATTTTCCAAATCTTGAACTATTTTTCTATATAGCTCCCACCATCTTATCACAGCGGGGTACGAGCTTGGGTATTCCTCTTCATTTAAAGTTGCCTCACGTGAAGTCAACAGCGTAGTGACAGTTTCTTTTACTCCGTCATCGTTGTTGAACTTCTGGCCGCTTTTACTTAGCGACTTTCATCTCTTTTTGCACCTGAAGGCGTTCCTTGATGGCCAAAAGTTCAATAACGATGACGAGTTGAACTGTTTTGTTTAATTAAAAAAGTACTCAAAATTTGTGAGTTGTTTAAACGTTACCAGCATTTATTTGTGTTTTATAACTTAAGAAAAAATTGAGATGCTAACAATCGCACCAAAAAAAAGTTACTGTATTATTCGGAGTGAGTTTATATTTTCTTGTTAGAGGGGAGTACTTCTCATCCTTATCATTCTTAAATGCTGAGGATTGAAGGTGCTACGAAAGATTTAATATTCTATGAGGAATCTGCCGAACTTTTGAATATCTTAGACAGCTAAAAGTATGCCAATTAATTTTTCTTCTAAGTGTAATATTTTAATTGTAAAACAATGCTTGCTAAAAACTTTTTTATGTGGTGAACCGAGCCACCTTTTGGGGCAAATTTGTTCTCCGGATTTCGCGTTACCGGCTATATAAAAATTGATATTAACTGATTGGTCATTTAACTATTTTTTTTATTTGAGACTATCAAATGTTTAATCCAGCATTTCGAACCTTAATCTAGCTATCAGTGTTGTTCAACTTATTTGCAAAGGGCGTTGCTTCTGAATCTAATGCTAATGGTATTTTTTACCGGTAAGATATACCTATCATTCGACAGCATATGCTTTGCATTGGGGAACTTGTAAACTCGAACCCAACTTATTTATTGTACAGATGTTGAATAAGCCATTAGAAAATTCCTCGAAGCAAAATAAGGTTCATTGCCCAAACGAGCTTTTTATGCGAATATAAAGTGGTGGAAAAAAGTTTGAAACCATCATATATTATTTTATCTTATACTATAGTATGAGAAGTCTTTGTATATACACTGGCGGAAAAAAAAATCCCAACACCACGAAGGACTTGTGCTAGATGAATGAAATTTGAATAGTATATTCAGCTATGGTATTTATTCAATTGATTCAAGTTTCAAGGTTACAACTTATAGGGGGCGCCACCAGCGCCACCCTGTACATGGTGAAAAGCACGGACTTTAGTACCCGCTGTAGTCGCCGCGCTGGTCTATGCAGGCCTGCACACGTGCATGCGTACGGTCGAAGAGATGCCGAATGTCATTTTGTGGTATGGCATTCCATGCCTGTTGTACCTGGATGGTCAGATCAGCGACAGTTGTTGCTGGTTGTGGAAGAGCCCTGATACGGCGTCCGACAGATCTGGTGATCGAGCTGGGCATGATAGGATGTGGACACCCTGAAGGGCACGTGGGGTTGCAATGGCAGTGTGGGGTCGAGCGTTATCCTGTTGGAACTGCCCCCCTGGCATACCAGCCATGAATGGCAGCACAATGGGTTCAACAACCATCCGAATGTAAACATTGCCGTCATGGTGACTGGGATAACCACCAGGGGGGTCCTGCTGTCGTAGGAAATCCCTCCCCATACCATAACGCCAGGGGTGGGGCCAGTATGCCGACGATGGATACAGCTCGGTAACAGGACTTCCCCACTCCTCCTCCTGACCCTTGTGCGACCATCACTCTGACCCAGAAAGAAACGACTTTCATCCGTGAAGACCACAGACCTCCATTCTGCCCTCCAAGTCGCTCTGGCTTGACACCACTGAAGACGTGCCGCACGGTGTTGAGGGGTAAGAGGCAAACCTGCCACAGGGCGCCTGGAGTGGAGGTTCCTGGCCAGGAGACGGTTCCGAATTGTGCGTGGAGTGACGCTGGGTGCCACAGCAGCCCGAATGTCCGCTGCAGATGCTATCCGATTTGCCACAGCCATCCTACAGATGCGCCGGTCAACCCTGTCTCCAGTGGCTGGGAGTCGTCCAGATCCTGGTCTCCTGGTAATCCTGCCTTCCCTGGACCATTGCTGCCAACAGTTGTACACAGTGGCAACGTCTCGACCCATGCGTTCTGCAATAGCACGGAACGAAAGTCCACCCTCTCGAAGGCCCACTACACGTTTGAATTGGGTTAGCTGCCCATATTCACGTCGCAGTCGTCTTCGAGGCATGTTTTACGTACTCTATTACACACGTCTACAAGTGTCTGAAGTGACATAGACGCGCGTCTAATCTCCTTTATATCTGTCAGTGGAATGTCTCATCTGCATGTACAGGGTGGCGCTGGTGGCACCCCCTATAAGTTGTAACCTTGAAACTTGAATCAATTGAATAATACTATAGCTGAATATATTGTCCAAATTTCATTCATCTAACACAAGTCCTTCGTGGTGTTGGGATTTTTTTTTCCGCCAGTGTATATCTCAAAAACGACTCTAACGATTTTAACGAAAATTGGCATACAGGGGTTTTTGGGTATCAGGAATTTATTGCGTTAGATCCCGTGTCCTTAAAAATTCGTCACTTTTCAGATTACGTGACATATGTGATGCCACCTATGGACAAAAAAATCATTAGTTTCTGTTGAACTATTAAATCAGTGATGGGCAAACTTTTTTATTAAAGATTTTAACCTCTTCTAAGATTTTTAATATAAAGTGCACTGTTTCTCTAAAAATAATTTCAAATTATCCTATTTCTGATTTATCTTGCGCATATTTCTAAATAATCTTGCGGGCCGCATGGAATCCGGTAGCGAGCCGAAAAAAACCGGAAGCGGCCCGCGGGCCGTAGCTTGCCTATCACTGTATTAAATGAAACCTTTTAATCATGTTTATTTCATTGCGCAATTACTAAGAGCGAAGCTCGGTCATCCCGATATCTTATCTTATACTTTAATTTCAGCAATCTTTTGAGGTTTTGAGGAGCAAAAAGTCCATCTAGCTAGGTCTCATTTCTGGGAAATTTCAATTTCCTAAGTTTTTTAATTATTGCTGCTAATCGACTGTACACGGCGTCAGCGTTTTCTAATAAGGCAATGCCGTTAACAAGCGTTTGTGATAAAATCCATTGTAAACTAAAGACATTGTAAACAGCGACGAAGCAGCAGCACTGGGAGAACAAATGTACCGACCACATCTTCTTAGAGGCAGGCAAAACGAAATCGTAGACACAATACTGCGTGCAGTATATGACGCAAGTTTTGAACAAAAATGCTTTTTCGTTTGTGGCACTGGCAAAACGTTCATTTATAAAGCTCTATATTACATACTTAGCGTAAGACGTCGCTGCGTGATGTGTATGGTATTTACCGGCATTGCTTCAATATTGCTATATAATGGTCGTACTTTTCATAAGACCTTTTGACTCAGATTACCGCTTACACCAGAATCAATTTCAAGCATCGCACCAGGATCTCCAAAAGATAGCAAATTATCTACAGTTGATGTTTTCCTCATGGATAAAACCCCATGCTTCCAAAATATGGACTGACCAACATGGACTAACTTTTGCGCAGTATTGGAAATCCAGACATGCCTTTTGGAGGTAAAGTCTTGGTCAAAAGACCCAAGACAAGTACTTGAGGGAGATTGTCGTCAATGTCTTTCTGTACAACCACGAGCAATTAGAAATGAATTATTGAATCTTTCAATAAAAAGAAGTTCCTTATGGGCACATTTTAAAACTTTTCCACCCGAAGAAAATATGCGTGTTGATCCAGAGCAACAGGATTTTGCAACATACCTTTTAGAATTAGGAAACGGAAAGTTACCGATGAAGCAATGGAAGGAATAGAATTGCCGCAAGATACAATTTCAAATGGCAATCTTATTGAAGAAGTTTCGGCAACTGCCTTGCCACTAAAAAATTATCCTGATTTGGTTTGGTTTGTTTGGTATTAACGTCCTTTTCAACTGTTATGGTCATTTCAGGACGGCATTGTAGGGGCCGCAAAATTTACCCCGCAAGGATTCTTTAACGTGCAGCCAGCAAACGGCTACACGGGACCAACGGCTTTACTTCCCTTCCGAAGGAAGTGCGTGATCTCAGGATTTTCCCCCTGAAAAAATCCTCGTCGTCCTCGGCCGGGGTCGAAACCGCGTCCTCGGGCATCAGAGGCGATCACGCAACCCCTGAGCCACCGAGGCCGATACATTTCTGATTTGTCACCACATGAACTCAAATTAGAAAAAAAAAATCAATAATTATGCTACTGCGAAATTTAGATATGTCTGAGGGTTTGTGTAACGGAACGAGGTTAATCGTAACAAGTCTTTGTATCAACATAATTAAGGCAAAAATTGTCACTGGTGAGCAGACTGGCAGAGAAGTGCATATCTCAAGGATCACACTTGATTCGGCATAAGGACAACTTGGATGCACCATGCAGCGGCACCAATTTCCTGTAAGAGCTGTTTTCGCGATAACACTTCACAAGGCACAAGGCCAAACCAGGCAAGAGGTAGAACTTTCGATTTTGTTGGGGTAGATCTCAAGGCCATCAGTTTCTATGCAAGGCATGCTGCATGTGGTATTCTCAAGGGTAAAAAGTCGAGCACTTTAAGGGTTCTATTGCCAAAGGAAAATCCACATCACACACAAAATGTAGTGTGGAAAGAAATTTTAAATGATTAAACTGTTTGAATAAAACAAACGTTTTAAATAAATAATTTTCCGTGAGAACAAAAAACCTAACCTAACCACAGCTACAAGAAAAAAAAAGCAGCCATTTACGATTTCTTTTTGGAATTGTGAACCTAATGCTTAAAAAATGAAATTAATAAAATCTTACCACGAGCGAAGCTCGGTCGCCCAGATATTTTCAATAAATAGGCAAACTGAATTACAAAAAGTTTGATGAATTATAGTGATAAATATGTTTATTGTCACATTCAACTTAATCTGTTTCTAAAAAAAACTAAAAATATTTGTAAATAAAAGAAAATAAAGAAAATAATAAATGAAAATAAACGATACATATTGCAGTATGAAGATCGGGAAAAAAGTTTGAGACCAGGATGGATTTTCCTTGAGTCTCATTAAAACTTTGTGGATTAGTTATTTGTTGGACGTCCTCTCACTTCAATGACATCAATGAGTCTCTTCGGCATGGATATCACAAGAGCTTGAAGTTTTTGTGGAGTTATTTGGTCCCATGCGGTCTCTAGCTTTTTTTCAGATCGGAGACGCTGTTATACTGTTTTCCATGAGCATAAACCACTCAAACCAGATAACCCCACAAATTTTCAATCGGGCTAAGGTCGGGACTGAAAGCAGACCAATTAATTGATGTGATTTTGTGCGATTTTAACCATTCCAAAGTTGATGCTGCTTTGTGTATTGGCGCCTTTCCTGCTGAAAAATAAATTCCGGATCGATTAATTGATCTCGAAGAGGAAGGAGAAAGTTACCCAAGATGTCCTGATAGTTGGTTGCCTTCGATCGGGGAGAAACAAACGCCACTTGGGAAATCTCTCACTCGGTGAAAGCAGCCCATATCATAACCGATCCTCCGCGCTGCGCACGCCGTGGTTGACTGATTCTTGACGCTAGTCATACCAGTAGTACTAAACACCATCTGGGCCGTCCAAATTAAACTTTTTTTCGTCACTAAAAGCGACATGGCTCTGAAGTTGACTATCACTGATGATTCGCTTTGCAAAGTTCAGTCCGGCTTCCAGGGCTGGCCCAAAAAAAAGCGGGGCCCGGTGCAAGGTCATCCAAGGTCATCGTACGGGGCCTTTTAATAATAAAAATCATGCAATCAAGAAAGCAAGGCTTGTGCGGTCGCACCGTTCGCACCACCCTTCGGTCGGTCAGCCGGCTTCTTTATGCTAGGCATATAAATTTGGTTTGGACTTCATCTTTATGTACGCATGATGCTCTGATGCTGACAGCACATTTCGGACTGTTCTCGGGTGAACCGGCAGCTGCATTGATTTTGTAATTGCGGGACAAAGCGCGGTCCAATTGGCCTAATCTAAGGATCTGTCTTTCAGCTCTTGTACTGAGCTTTTTTCGGTCGTCCTTATCGCTGTTTTTTCCATACATTTGTGCGGTAGCAAGGTAATTGTGGACTACAGTCTTTGATTTACCAGTAAGAGCGGTAATTACACGTTCTGATTTTCCACATCTTTGATATGTTCCACCCGTTTTGGTGATCTGTTAGTTGTTTGCCAGAACCCATTGTGGACAAATGCATTATTGTGTAGCCTTTAAATAGTCTATGTCAGTAATATGACATTCATTAAAGCAGTTGGAATTTATTTGCATGGACTTTTCCATCCTAGTCTCAAACTTTTTACCCGACCCTCCTATAGGAAAATGTATCGTTCGATTCATTTTTCAATTAATTTTTTTTTGGAAAAAGATAAAATTGAATATGACAATAAACATGTGTATCACTCTAATTTATCAAGAAATTTTCAATTTAATTTGCTTATTTTCTGAATTGAGGTGGTCTCAACATTCTAATCACTGCGACTCGGAGTATATGAGTAGTACCATCAATTATTTCTTTTTTCTTTTTAATTTTATTTACTCCATTTCTTGTTAATGATAAAAGAAACTTTGTTAGTGATTTTGCTCACGCTCCATCATTTCTTCCCACGAAAATCATAACAGTCTTTTAGTGTCCAAATGTTAACTTACATTTTTTATTCAGTAATTTTTTTTCTCACTCTTTGATGAGAAGCGATTTTTATGAGAGCCCACAGTTTTGTTAATTGGCTTAAAATTTGGTCCGATGAAGCAACATGTAAAACTGTCTAAATGTAATCTGTATACACTGAGTGGCCAAATTATTATGACCACTCCCTTAATACAGTGTTGGGCCACCTTTCGATCTTATTACTGCTTGCATTCTTCGGGGCATGGATTCTATGAGATGTTGGTAGGTTGTAGGAGGAATTTGAGACCAACTCTGAAAAACTGCACCTTCCAATTCCTGCAGTGGATGGCCCGTTCGATCTCATCCCACTAATTCTCAATGGGATTGAGATCTGGCGATTGTGCAGGCCAACGAAGCAAGGTAAACTCTCCGGCATGTTCTTCGAACCATCTGAGGACGATGCCAGCCTTGTCCGGCTTGAAGTATCCATCCCCGTCAGAGTACACCATTAACATAACGGGATGTACTTGATCTGCGACAATACTTAAATAATCTTGGGCACGCACACGTCCGTGCAGAGGAATCAAAGGACCCAAACAATGCCAAGAAAACATCCCCCAAACCATAATACTGCCGCCACCAGCTTGAAGTGTTGTGGCGATGCAGGTGGGGTCCATGCTTTCGTGTTGTTTTCTCCATATTCTAACCCTGTCATCTGCATGATGCATTTGAAATCCTGACTCATCGGACCACATGACCCTTTTCCAGTCATCTACTGTCCAATCCTTGTGCTCCTTGGCGAACTGGAGACGTCTGCTCTTGTTCAAGGCTGACAGTAGAGCCTAAACGGTGTAATGAGCGGCGAACAGTTCGTTCAGAGGCGATCACAGTTTGTCCTTGATTAAGATTTGCCGCTATTTGACGCACTGTTGCTCTTCTGTCGCCCTGGACAACTCTGGCCAATATCCTTTCAGCTCGAGCATTGAGGAGCCTGTGACGACCACCTTGACTTGAGAGCCGGTTTTTTGCTTGGTAGTCCACTCTCTGTAAACATTAATAACTGCTGCTCTTGAACACTTTACAAGTTCAGCTGTTTTGCTGATACTGGTTCCGACACTGCGCGCGCAGACGATCATCCCGCGTTTAATCTCAGTTAAATCACGTTTTTTGCCCATATCGTCGCAAAAAATACAGTGCAACTGATGGTTCACCTCACCTGCATTCCCTTTTTATAGCTATCTAGCCCTCTAGCGGCAGCGCTGTGACGCAATAGCTCATTTGCCTAAAACTGTCAGGTGGTCATAATAATTTGGCCACTCAGTGTATATAAAAGAAAGAGCGAAAAACATATACACTCACTCATTCATTCATTCATCACGAAATCTCCAGAACTTGAAATTTGGCAAGTATATTTTTCTTGCTTCTAGGTGCTCGCTAAGAAAGGATTTTATTTTTTTCTTTCTTCCTTTCCATTGTAGTTTATTTTTAAAATTCAATTTACCTGGAGCTGAATGGGATTTTTGCCAGCCTTAAAAAATTGTGACGCTTGCTTTGTTAATGAAGATTTTTGCGACTGTTCCGTGGAGCAGCATCAACAATGATGCAAGTCTTTCGCGCGGGAATAAAATGTATCTTTTATTTTCTACAGAGTCCGCCAAAAAAATTTATACACACTTTACTAGATATCATCTATAATTTTTTCAGTAACAGCAAAATCGAAAGCTTGCACCCCAATATTATTACATGTATTGAATGAAGACGATCCCGATAAAAGAAGACCACAATTGCCACCTAGGCATAGGAGATTACTGATAAGAGTTTGCTAGGAAATGGATGGGCGCAACTGTTCGCCGTATTCAAAAATATCTCAACGCTTTTTGATAATCACTTTGAACTGCTGTCGTAAATGTAGAAGTCAAAGAGACACCTGTGGGAATAGCCAGAATCGCCGTAGCTGTGGACCAGATTCGCGAAGAAACCAGGACTTTTGAATGTATACGTCAGTCCATGCGGCGACGTTGTGAAGGAGTCGATTAGAACACTTACTGTAAAACATTTGTAAGTTTCATAAAAAACAAGTCACATTATTCTACTGTATGCAATGTGTTTTTGTTCTTTTTATTACATGATTGACCATGATTTTGACGCGTTCCAGAAGCACGGGTTGAGTGGCATATTACGTCTACGCGACGTCCAACATTTTTTATTTCAAAAGCAATGGCCGAGAGAAAAAAATGAAAGACGGAAATGTTGCTTAGATTTGAACCCTCTATCGCCCCCTCAAGCTTGAACACGTTATTCGAGAACACCTTGTATACATAAATATGAAAAAATATATTTTTCTCCGAGCGACGCCCGGTACTTCAACTAGTCATGCATAATATTAAACGGCGAAATCTGCACTGTTTATAAACGCCTCAACTGGCGTTAATGGAGATCGACGACTGTTTGTTTTTTCAAATTTTTGAAACTGCTCTTACGGCTTATACATTTCTTAGCCATGATTTTAATGATTTAATTGAAAACAGATCATTCAAATTAAATGCTCCCATATTGTTTCAATACATGTGCACCCGCTCATTTTGGAACAGACTAAAGGAAAAAACGAAATGTTGCCAAATATCTGGAATGGTAGGGGTGGTCCAATTTCATTTCCAGCTAGATTTAAGGAATTAAGGCATTATTCAGTTTTTATATCATTTCAGCTTTAAAAGAAAAGTTGCTTGGCAAATTTAATTCCTTGTCTTCCATGTTTCTTTTTCTCTTTTTTTTTTGATTCGAAGAAGAAAATTCCATCTCTTGGAATTCTTGACAAAATTCTTGAAATTCTTTTACTAATCAGATTTCTCATATTCTATGCTGGAATGTGAATTTCTCTTTTTTCTTTCTGTATTTTTTCGTGAAAATGAAAAAAAAAAAACTTGCTACGCTCTTTTTAGAAATATTTTTCATAAAAAAATAAAACAATATGATTTATCAGGAATATGAAAATTTTATTTAAATTTAATATGGGAAAGTAACCAAAAAAGGGCGCCCATTTTGGTTTTGACATGTACAGGCAAAACTGCGAAGTAAAAAACACTGAAAAATATGGAACACACACCTTTAAACACCATAAAATAAATCTTTTTTTTATTTTTTTTCTAAAATATTCTATTACCATTTCAAAAAAGTGCTCCAAAACAGGGCCAATTAATTTCGTAAAGTTAGGTATTAAATGAAAAAATAAATATTGAACGAAATAGAACCATTTATTTTCTATAGAAACAATCATAAACAGCAAACTCATAATTTTTAATGAAGTATCAGGTGTTCAATTACTTCGAAGATATCTTAAATTTTAAAAAAATACAGTAAAAGCTTATTTTTCCTTAGAAACTTTTTTACTGTAAACCTTGGATACTACAACAGAATTCAAAGAAGTTGAGAATGAGTAATCGTAAAAATATGGGGGCTCGCTTTAGGAACAGCGTGGGAGCCCTGGTTAGGACCACCTCATGTATTTATTTGAAACTAGTTGTGCCCGTAGCTTCGCTCACGTAGAACTCAGTGCGGAGAAAGTCAGCGCCAAAAAAAGTTCAAAAACTGCAGCCAAAGGACAAAGACTAAACAACAACAACCAATACGCAAAGGAAAATTCGAAGTCCGTTATTTGCCATCTACAAAGAGTATCATAACCGGAGAAATGGTTGCCACCTTCGTCAAACAAATTTTCTCCATCTAATCTAATTAATAATTTTTCAGAGATATTAAGATTTTCATTAGAATTTAGTTTTTCTTTTAAATTAAATATTTCTTATTGTGTAAATGGACTTTTTTTCAAAATCATGTCTTTATACACAGGCTGGTGTACTTTCTAGACCGTCCTGAGTCGCCCCCCCCCCCCCTTAATCCATGAGTTGTTTCTGAAATCGAAACCTTCAAAATGACTTGCGAGTCCCGCAGTAACGGCTGCAATACCGGAGAATGGCTGTTTGAAACTGGAGTCCGGCGGAAAGAGTCCAATACGGGAGTCTCCAGCCCAACCCAGTAGAGGTGGCAACCCTTGTCGTAGAATTCTTTTTTATGTAGTATATTTTTAACCTCAAAAGGAAAACATTAACCATAGCGTGGTTTAAAACAATCTAAAACACTCGTTGGACATCTTTTGGCAAGCTTTTGAATATCGCATGGATCCAGTGTTTGTGTTTTTCCGTGGGAATGGGACGTTTTCCCGAGGAAAAAGTAGCTTAAATGTTGACCCACACAATAAGCTATAACTACACTAAGTTAAAAGCTATAACCATCACGTCCTTCATTTGTATTTGGCTCATTCTCGTAGCATTTCTGGAGTCCTGAGAAAGATTTCTCCTGTTTCTGGAAGGCATATTTAGAAGGCATATCTCTTATCTGGCGACATCTATTAGCAAGTTTAAAATTTAACAACTGCTACGCGAATTTAAAAACTCGCTGAAGATCTGTTGGCAAGTTTAACTACCATTCAATCGCACCGTTTTGGAATTTTCCCGTGGGAATGAGACATTTTCAGGCAGAAAAAAGTACCTTAGTTGAAGACCCAGACTGTAAGCTAAAACCATACTAAGTTTCATTAAAATCCGTCCAGTAGTTTTGCGTGATGCGCGAACAACCACGGACACGTTATAGTTTTATTGTATGTGTAGATAATATTCTTGGATTCAAACTTAGTAAGGCATGTTAACTAATTCAAACTTACACTAGTACGTATCTATTTTAATAAAGAATAAATAGGTATAACAATTAAATCACTCGCCTTCAAAATCCTGACACATAAAACAGGTGAAACTGAGAAGCATAAAAAGCTCTGAAAAACATAAAGAACAATAAGTCACCATTGAAACAAAAACCAGATTGAGTAAACAACATGGGCACTACTACCTCAACCTTTTACTGCCTTGCTGCTGCATCGTACAGAGCAGAAATTGATGAAGCCCACTTTAGGAGTGGGGCCCGCTTTTGGTCACTTTCTTCTATATACGAGGGTGGTCGATAATAAAGGTACAGCTCACATTGGATGAAATGGAGGATACAAGACGCTTTCTTTTGCTGAATCGCCATCTCGAAAAAACTGAGATCAGGGAGACGTCTATCAATAATCTGAACAAACTTGACGATCCCGTCTTTCCAATGGTAGGTGGGTTGTTCAGCTGGCGTCACTTTTGAACCAGCCTATACATTTTTATAATAGTGGTTATAATTTATATTTTATATGTCATTTTAATCTTAACCATAATTTCCATGGTGATAATGTTCCAAGGAAGTAACGTGATATTGTCCAAACGATTAGAATTGAACAAAAAATATTAGTCGATAATAATTTATTATTAATAAACCATTATGAAATGACTTAACCAACTACCGATAGGCCAAACTATTCGCCGTTACCAACTATTTGAAACATTGTTCCAAAATATTTGATTTTTTTTGAAAACACTAAAACAGGTTCCACTGAATCAAATTCGACCATCTTCGAACTTAACTATTCTTATACAAGACGAGACCGAAAAGTTCAGTGAATTATTCGAAAAAACAAACAGGGACAGATATATTAAAGATTATACACTTTTGATCCTATGGCCACAATACACTTTTGACATCGTTCGTACAACTGTTGCATGGCGTGTGAAAATTCCTCTTTCGGTGCTACTTGAAGTTCCCTCGTCACAGCCGTTTGAATATCCGAAACGTCGAGAAATATGTGCTCTTTCATTGTTGATTTCAAACGGAGGTCCTCGGTCGTCTATGGAAGCGCATTCTTCGGGTCCGGGCGCAGTTTGCTGAACTGGGATCCTGGTTTCTTCTTCATGATAACGCGAGGTCGCACATCGCTAGAGAGGTGATGCGATTCCTCGCGCGAAAACAGATTCCAGAAATTTACCTTCATCTGAATTCTTTAGACCTGTCAGCGCCGGAATTCTTCCTGTTTCTTCGTTTGAAATCGACAATGAAAGGACACAGATTTCTCGACGTTCCAGAATATTCAAACGGCTGTGACGAGGGAACTTCAAGCAGTAACGAAACAGGATTTTTTACACGTTATACAACAGTATTACGACCCATGTCAAAAGTTTACCGTGGCCATGGGAGTTTACTTTGAAGGACAGTAAAGTATCATCTCTGAAATACCTGTCCCCGTTTATTTTTCCGAGTCATTCACCGAACTTTCAGGTCTCACCTTATATTACAAGCCATATCTGAGCATTGGAAATTTCCAATGGTATCAATAGCACAGGTACCACTGAATCAAATTCGACCGTTTTCGTTTTATTCATTCATGACATCTCTTAAGAATATATTCTACTGATGTTCATAGTCATTAATTAGTCGTTATCTTCATTCATGACATGTCATTTGTTTTTTCTGCCACTTTAACTTTGAAAATTTTAACGGTGACCTTAGAACACGTGCCATTGAACCAGTTTTGACCATCTTTGAATTATACTTATCGATTGACGAAAACGTTCTTAATAACGTTACATTCGCTCACAGCTTGTCAATACGAGTTGTTTGATGTATTACTTGCTATATCTTAGTATTGAGAATTTTAAAGGATGTCATTGGAGCATATGCCATTATATCGATTTCGACTATCTTCTAAATGGTTCGTGCGCTGACCATATTTATCGATTGGCGTAAAAAGATTTTGAAAATCTTTGATAGGCTTCGAGAAGATCGAGTTACAGACGGACAGTCAAACAGACATCCCCCCCCCCCCGCCAGTAATAGAATAAAGCACCTTTCGATACTTAATAAAATATTCACATAAATTATTAGTGGATAAATAAGTGCAATTTATTCAACGCGATTTTAAAGAGTCTAACAATGTAAGATCATTCTTCAAAAGAATGCACATTTTGGATAAAGGCGTTTTTCTATTATATCATTTCATTTGTCAAAGTCATTGTGATTTAGAATGTTAAAAAATGCCTTTTCTTCAGAAAGAAAAATAAGATGAAAAGCTAAACTTGAAAAAAAGAAAGATAACACAACGAAAGAAAGCCTTCAACAAAGAATTGCTATGTTATTGGAATCATTTTTTTTAAAGTGACCTAAACAAAAGAAATACAACATTTACTATTCTTTTTCTAAAATTCAACATAATTCAATGTCTAAAGCAGTAGTTTCTCTTTTGTGGGAAAGAGTTTGAAATTATTTCTTTCATTTAATTTTTTTCCTTTCATAGAAAATAGCGTTTTAATTTATGTTACTTTTCGTAGTTAATCTAAGTTAATCTAATTTAAGAAGGCTTCCAGAAATATCCTAATCAATAAACTATAAATGCGATATCTCTTAGACATCCAAAAAAGTAAACCTATTAGTTAATTTCTAAAAAAAAAAAGTATTTGGCTAACACATTTTTACAATTTGGAAGGAAATATCCTAAATGATACCAAGTTATGTTTCTTTTCTTGCCAATCTAACTTGATTTTCTTTTAATTCTTCGTAATACAAAAAATAAATAGAATGAGGAGCTAGTAATGGGAATTAACTGTAAGCCTCTTTCAATTTCTTCTCTTCACTCGAAACCTCTTCAAAGTTACTTTTTTGTAACAGAGTATTACGCTTTTTTAGTCTTATAATGAATGAAACTAAAAAAAAAAAGTACCCCATCAATGTAAGTGATCAGCTTTGTTGGTATTTGGCACTTTTCCAACTTAACAACTTCTCTTAAGACGAGTTCTTTATAATGGCTTTACTGTTTTCTCCTCCCTTGAAATGGCGCTACTCTTTTGTTTGACATAAACGAGTTTGCAGTGGTTAAGATTTTAAACGTATTTAAGTGCACAAAAAAGAGAGGGGAAACATTTTACTATCATTTATTTATTATCCCTGAATACGCTCATGAAATATTCACTTCATATTTCAAGTTTAGGGCGTTTTTTTAAATATTAACTTTATGAAAACCATTTCAGTGGGTTTAAGAATAGGCCTATACAATTCTTCTATTTGGCCATTATGAAATTGTATCTTTTCCTGAAATTTTAAGGAAATTTATATGAGTTTTTTGTAATAACATTTAAAGTATTCTGGTTTTAGTAGTTAATTTATCCTTGAAGAACGCTTTCGAAGAATAATAGTGACGGTAAAACTTCAGTGAACCAACGTATATGAAAATGATATTAAAAACAAGTATACCTACCTACATGGAAACTGGCGTCTGAAAATACAGGGTGGCCAAAAAATATTTCAGGTGAAACCGTTATAGTTACAGCTGAAAGAGAAAGGAGTTTCTTTTGCAATGAAGCGAATAGTTTGACGCGGTTTATAGGTATTTGGTATAAGAAGACTGCAATCGTAGGAACGAGACTACAATGCTATTTTCGGTTGATACAAAGATCCGATTTTTGAAAAATAATTTTCGTTTTGTTTGGAATTTGGTACTGAACAAGTTGGTAATTTGAAATTTTTGTCTCTCTTAAATTTACAGAGGATTGAGGCAGTTAAAATTGAAAGACTTTGACCTTCCACTTCTCTTTGTGATACCGTTCCTCCAGCATCTGTTGAGTTAAAGTGTTGTGATACCGTTCTCTTGAACACCCCCTCTTATGGACAATGGTCCAATTTCCTAATTTCTATTGCAACAAACTTCTGAGAAGCATTGCAAAGGAGATGTTGCGTTACACCGCTTCGCACACTTTCCGTAGGCTTCTCAGCGCTGTAGGTTGACGGTGTTCAAGCTCTCTTTTAAGGAGTCAAAAGCCACAGAAGTCTAAGAATGAGGCGTCTGCGAACTTAAACGGGATATATGAATATGGGATCACCTTGAACCCTTTTCCTGTTTCTTTTTCTATATAGTAATCCAGTGAAGAACGTGAGCTGTCGCTCGACCTCTTATGAGCATGTGTACCGTAGAGACGGGGAATTTTTGGATGGTAAATTGAGTCCCCGTCATGTTAACTATAATAACCATGCTGTCCAATATTGCGAAGAAAAAACTCAAAATCAAAACATAGGTTCCTGGAAAAGCAATTAAAATAATCCACCTTATTGCTTATCCAGGAACCCTGTGGCACTCGTATGTTTTTGTTTTTGCAATTATAAACCGTTTGGAAAACTTTTCCTTGCATTGGTTGATGAAAGTAGCCTTCCCTTTCCATCTTTATGATGGTAAAGAATTGCTTGCTGCTTATTTGTTTTCATTGAGGTACATCCAATCTTCATCTACGGTGACTAACTATTGCAATCAGTCATGTGCAAGGTAGCGTTCGTAAATTTTTCTGGCCTTGGTGAAACGTTCGCGGTTCCTTCCTACGGTTTCAAGTTTTCTCCAATGATGCGTTCCACACTTCTTTGAGGCATTTTCATCTAGTTGGCCATAAGTGAGTTTTCTAAAGACGTCACATCTCGAATTCTCTTCACGTTGGCTATGTTACAGTTAGGCTGGGTTCCTTTTTCACCATGACCCTCTTCTGAGATGGAAGTTATTTGTTATTGATGGTACTTTACGACGAGACCTTACTCCTTGCACTTTCCAGTTATTAGGGAATAACTGAATCCGGTGTCGGAAAAGACGCATATGTATCCTTCTCAAAACGTGTTGAATTTCGACACTATTAGGCTTAACCTTGTCAGCTGACTGTATATATATATATATATATATATATATAGCCTCCTTTTCACAACAGCCAACGCCTCCTATAAAGAAAGCATCCGCACTGAAACGTCATACTTTGTTACATCATCATAGTTCGTCCTTTGATAATCAAATGTCTACCAATAATTAGCCCTTTATTTGGTCGACTATAGCTGCCGCCACGTAAATTAAACGATCTTTTTGACATGCGTATAAGTCATCTCATCAATATGGTTTGCCTGAATTTTACCGATGATGCACTTGTTTTACTATAGTAATGGTGGAGATATGGTTGAAACGTGGAAAGCCTATTAAAAGTCATAATACAGGGTGCATCAGGTTCGATGGTCATAAAGTACCTAGCGTGATCCTGTGCATGATTACAAACTTAAAGTTCCTTATCGAAAATGTCGAAAACTCAAAATTTAAATTGCGTCGTTACGTCATTTATGAACTTTCCGCACCAGCAGTTCATTAATTCAAAGGGGCGATTACAATTAAATCGGCGGCAATTGTTGAGATTAAATGACGTTTAATCAGGGGAGGCCGTGGTCTCCGCACCGTTCTTTATTGTCATTGGCATTGGGGAGGCCGTGGCCTGGTGGGCTTTCACTGAACACAACTTCTGTGAAGTTAAGTTACATCAGGCACGGCTCGTCACTGGATGGGTGACCATCCGTGATAGCAGATCTTTACCCCCCCCGGCTGCTGCGCCCATCATACAGCAGTCGTGAATCCAGGTCCATCCAGGGACCCAACTCGTCGGCCTCTGGCCATACAGGCCGTGGATGGACGCATTGGATCCAATTAATTAATAAAAAAAATAATAAAAAAAAAATAATAATAATGTTTAGACCCTTAACATTTGAGTTTTGAACATTTTGCATAAGGAACTTTAAGTTTGTAATCATGCAAAGGACCACGCTAGGTACTTTATGACCATTGAACCTCATACACCCTGTATAAATCAATTGCATTCGAATCGACTATTCTGCGTCATTTTTTAATTTATTAACTTATTAATTTCATTTAGCTATTTAAAAGAAAAAATGAAAATAGAAGCTAAATATAAATACGAAAACAATGTTTCGAAGACGAAAGCGGATGTTTCATGGAATAGCTAAGCGAGTTACTTCCCGTTAGCGTCTATTGGCTAGCGTTAGAAATTTCGTCATCTTGTCGTTCAACTTATGTGGCGGCAGCTATAATCATGATAAAACAATTTATGACGTTTCAGTGCCGAAGCTTTCTAAAGCAGGCGCGGAAACGTCATACATTCTTAAAACGTAGCCAACGAGAAAGACAAGCCCCGGCGCGGAAAAGTCACCTGACCATACTAGTCCGAGTAATAATGCAACCTTCATTGTTTCCATCTTGGATTTTAACAATAGATATTTTTTCGTTTGTTGGAAACAATGAAGGTTGGATTGTTGGCCGAACTATGATCAGGTGACTTTTCCGCGCCGGAGCCAGGCTTTGTCATTGGCTACGTTCTTAAAACGTCATAAGTAGTCATCTTTAATCGCATTTCTACCAATAATAAGCACTAAATTATGACTAGGTATGATGAAATAACGGTGTATGAAATTTCTGTGCGCATGCCTAATCTTTAGGTAGCACTGGCCGTAGCCTGTCTTTTTCGTCGGCTACGCACAATGACGCGGATGCCTCTGACAATATGGATGCCTCCCCATTTCGAGTCGTGCTCATTATTTTCGTGTTTTAACACATTTAAAGTTCGAGTTAAATTTTTTTAAATATGCCACGATGTTATTAATAGTTGCATATGACAGTATGTTAACAGCCATTAATAAGCTTTCCATTTTAAATAAAGTTGTATGTGACCGCAGAGTTGTCCTTTAACTGCCTCAAGCCTCTGTATAATACACACAAAATAGCTGCTAAATCAACATATCAGCTGTGGAACAATCGCAAAAGGAGGACATAGAAAGGAATGTGCGGGTAGATCTTGAAGGTATCTGGTTTTTGGCAATACTCGGTTACTCGGGCAAATCTTGATATATTTTATCCTTCTTGGGTTAATTTATTATTTTTATTTATTATTTTATTTTATTTATTTATTTATTAATTCATTTATTTATTTATTTATTTATTTATTTATTTATTTATTTCGTTTGAAGTAAGTCTAATTGAAGCCGCAGTACGGGTTAAATAGGAATGCACGTTACTCTGAGGATAAATAGAAATAGGAGACGAGAGAATCAAGTGATGATTAATTATTCTATAAACAAACATGCGTAATTGAATAAGATGAATTTATGAGATTGTAAGAATACCCATTGATGTACAGTATTGGAAAACCGAGTGGGGTCTACGTAGATTTAATAAAGTACGCCGGAACATTTTTGAAGTTCTATTAGTCTAGTAAAATTGTACGCCGTAGTCGAATCCCAGAAACAAATACCATAGCATAAGAAAGAATGAATCAAAATGTGGTACAGCAACAGTAAAATAAAGGATGGTAGAAAATGTATCGAGAGATCCATTTGAAATTATATTAACATGTAGATCCAAGATAAGTCGTGGGATAAATATATATCTCGAAATATTTAAATGATTTGGTACTACTGAGAGAGTGAGAATTGTAATAGATTGATAAGTTATACGGAATGTTTTGCTTGTTACGCTGATAGGAAAACATTATTCTTTTAAACTGGAGTATTCAACGAAGAGATGCAATTTTAAGTTATAATAATTGAAATTTTAATTGCAATGAATGAATTGAATGCTAAATGCAATTCATTTTATAAACGAATAATGAAGATGCTGCTATAGAAATAATTATCTATATAGTAAATTTTTGAGAGGTTAATAATGTACAGAGTAATCAAATCTGTAGAAACGACCTTTAGCAAAAACCGTCCGCCGTTTACACGATAACTTGAAAACTGATTAACTTTTTCAAATTTTTCTATTTTCAATTCTGTATTGACAACATCATCATCAACGTTTTAGCTCGACTATATCAACTTTTCAGGCTTTTTCGTGGATCCCTTTAAATCACTTGTTTTAATTCTGGTTGCAATTAAGTAGTATTGGTTTCCAGAGATCTATAATAATGAAATTTTATTTAAATAATAAATTATTGCAGGATATGAGACCCCTTCCAACTGGTCTATGAAGTAAAGGAGAACAGTTTTCTTGTTCAAACCATCAAACACTGATAGTGAAAAAAAGCACATCTTGAGGCAATATCTTGTAATGACGTCTATATTTAGCTTCAAACAGCTTCTAAACTAAGTTAAAAGAAAAATGTTGGCAGACTTTTTTTTTTAAACTAGAGAAATAAGTCAGAGGAAAAATTGTGTCTGGAAATGCGAGGAAAAAACGGAACGTGTCAAAATCCAATTTCAAAGGACTCTCTCAAAAACAATAAGAAAAGAATCATATCTGGCATTGTTATAAAATAAATTCTAAGGTTTCAAAAAGAAACATTTCAAATCATTAGCTTAGTTTTCTTACTATATTTATTATAAGGTATTTTCATTTTGAAAATTACTCATGATATTTTTAGTTTCAACGTAATTTATTATTTATCACATTTATATGTTTTGATCCTAATCCTATTTAGAATTGGTATAAAATGCCTTTATATATCCATGTATTTTATTCAAATACAAGAAAAAAATCATATGAAAATGAAAAATTCGAAAAAATTGCAAATGTCATTATGTCATACTTTTTATTAGATACCTTTGAACATTTGTTTACAAAAGTTGTTTTCATATTTGGAATTTTTTTGATGATGGATTTCAAGAAAAGAACATGATAAAGCCATAAGCAATAATTCATCTTATAGTGTCATTCTCAGACATTGAGAACGAAAATAAGAGGAAAAAAAAGTTGTTTCTTAAAAGAAAAAATAATTCCTTCCGGATATAATGGAGAAAGTACATTTGAAGGAATGGAAGAAAGACACTGAAAGTAATTAATTTTATCCAACAAATAGAGAGTAGAGAAAGACAGATAAAAATTGATCCTTCTTGCGTTAACCCTACAGAAAAAATATAGAGATCCAAATTCCACTTAACTCGGCTTCCTTTTTCATTTTACTCCTTTTTTTGTAGAAAACACTGGAGAGCTCTGGTGTTAAATGGCTTTATAGTGTTATCTTTGACTAAAGAGAAATTACACATCTTAAAGATAACTACTCTCGCATATAGCATTAAAACTAATGTTTAAAATACGTTATAATGCTTTATGATGCGTTATGATGCTTTGCCTATCTTAAAATAGAGCGTTATTTATAAGTGTGTGAACATTTTAGAAGTTCACCATATAAAACATAATCGAGGGATTGTGGTAATTCTCATGCTGATAGAACTACAATAATACATAGAGTTTTTTTAAACATAATATTATAAAGCTGTATGTCATTCTGAAAAATGTGTGACATAAAATCCGACTCTAAAAACCGTTACGGAAACAGAAAGAACAATTCAAAGTCTTGCTTTACCTCTGATGCCCGAGGACGACGAGGATTTTTTCAGGGGGATAATCCTGAGATCACGCACTTCCTTCGGAAGGGAAGTAAAGCCGTTGGTCCCGTGTAGTCGTTTGACGGCTGCACGTTAAAGAACCCTTGCGAGGCAAAATTTGCGGCCCCTATAACGCCGTCCTGAAATGGCCATAGCAGTTGAAAAGGACGTTAATACCAAATAAACCAAACCAAAGTCTTGCTTTATTGTTCCACATTTAAGCATTGATGGGCCCTGGCTTGAAGCACACGACGACAATGAAAAGCCACCTGACCATTGTAGTTAGACCAACAATTTTTTATTTAAAATCTTTAATACAAGAGATATTATTAAATATATTGAAATACGCCATTATACTTCGCTATCTTACCTAGCTCAATTAGTTCGTTAATTCAAGGGAACCCCACATAGCCTTTTTTTTGCGCGCAAGCATACCTTGGAAACGATAGTGTTGTGCGGTAGCGGAGCGCTCCGAAAGTGCAAAGATCAATAATCATGGCGGTTATAGAGTAAGCAAAATCGTTAAGCCGCATTCACATATACGCGAGAAAGACCTATTCACGCCAGAAAAGTTCAGCCAAGCCAGAAAATTCACGCCAGATAGGTTCTCGCAAGGCCATTCACATATACGCCAGGGTCATTTCTCCGCGAGTGGACGCAACTGGCGCCAGAAAAGGTGTTGCCAGAGTTTTCTGTATGGGTGCGTTCGTTTATTGCCAGAATCATATTTATATCAGAAAATTTACAAAATTTAATTTACTTTACGATAGCCTACAATTTTCTCTACATTACGATTATTAACTTCACAAAGATAAAATTTTCAGTTCTTTCATATAATAATTTTCAAAAGGCCAAATTCGAACCCCAAAATCGGAAGCCTTTTCTGGGCTTGTATGGTTTTATATATATATGTGTGTCTGGAACGCATAACACTCACGTAGATTTTCCGCAAGAGGAATCTGGAAATACCCGGAATTTAGATCCAGCACCGAAAAATATACCTTTCCATAAAACCTTTCCATACCTTTCCATATATATACAATTTTTAAAACAAAGTTATAACATTTGATATATAAAGGAAACTCCTTTCATGAAGCTTCTTACATCCAAATTTAAGCTTACATTACATTCAGATTGATTTTTGTGTTCTTCCGTAATAATAATAATAATAATCTTTATATAAAAAAATTCAGGCTTGGGTGCGTCTGTGTCAAGTGGATTTAGCAGAGTTAAATGAACAAGAGATAGGAACGAAAATAAAGTTTATTAAACTAAAAGCTTTATTGTAGAAATTATATAAATGACTACAAGGTGGCGCTGCCACGTACTGAATAACCGAAAATAAAAGAAATTAGTTTAAGTTCAAAACAGTGGAAGCTATGTCTCTATATGTAGAGGTATTGTTACATATAGAAACGAAAGTCAAAGTCTTTTCTTTGTTGCGAATGTTCGTTGCCGATGGAAACTCAAAAGACTGATGAGTTCACCGGAAACAAAAACTCAGTTCGGAAAACCTTCCTTGGTTAGAGCAATGATAGCGATGTAGAAGGCGCTCGAAGATCGTTATCGTCACGCCGAAAATAGGATGCTGTAGGACCGGCGATGACTAATGAGGCAGGTGGAATTGAAGAGGACACTGACGAATGACGAGGCCGAGGTTAACTCACCGAGACGCCAGTGGACTATTGTTGTGGAAAGATACTGCAAAGATCCTTCCGTAGAATCTCCGCTGTGAGGAGATGAAGGGACCGGCGATTGGCGAGGCAGAAGTTAACTCGTCGAATCGCACTGGCTGACTATTGTAGAGCTATGGATGCTTGATGGGAAGAGAAGAAGAAGTAAGACGTCGACACGCTGCCTAGAGTGGATCCCACAAAGACTGATCGTGGCACACTAGTAGCACTTCTCGAATCTTTAAACACAAGCCGCAACTAAATACTAGCTCACACTGAGCAACCTTCGCGTCGTTAGCAGATCATCCTCTGACACAGGCCAAACAAGCAGCGTAGTGTCACGGCCATCAATTTACATGAGTGCGCACGCACCTACTCTCGTAGCACTAATAACGTAAGAAAACATGGAAACAAAAAGATGGGTTCGAACTCACATTCGTATAAGCAGATCACGGTAGAAGAATATCACACCAAACACTGCAGAAATTAACATATAAAACCAACACAGTATTCGTCTCCGCCGCTCGCAACAACGATTCACTGACATTGCATGGCGCTGACTAAGCACCCTTGGAACTGAAATTACGAAGACGTAGATTTTACACAAGGCTAAACATACAGCCGCATAAAAAAATATAATGAGGCACAAACACAAAATCACTTTAAAACGCCAACTATGCCTCTCCAGCGTAGAATCTGCATCACAATATTTTCACGGCGCACTTAATGGCTTCTCCCCAAACGTGCAATGACAAACTCCTCGCCTGCTGAATACAGCGATACGGACTAAGGTAGGCCGCTATGCGAAACTCCGACGAGCTCAGAAGAAAAGTTCTTCGCTGCGGAAACCTAGTATAAATCCCCCTAGTCCCCTGTGTAAATAACATCTAAGGGAAAAGGGATAGATACCGGTCACCGAGTCTCCCTCGTTAAATTCACTTGCGTCGCCCTCGAAAGTAGCAGCGAACAACGAAAATTGTGAATAAACGATAGTGGTCTCGAGTACGGCGATATTATATACAGTTCTCTCGAACAGTAGGGTATTTAGCTCATGATATAATGAAGGCCTCTCGTACCTTGTTACCAACAGTCGCAGAAACTCCGCTTCGTTGCTTTCCGTCGGGGACAGTCCATTCGACGGCGGCGGGTCGGTAGAAAATAGCCGATTTCCCTCGCTCTCCTTATCGTTGTCCTCGTGGCTCGTTTCCGTGCCTAGCGCTGACAAAACTCGTTCTATGGCGTGGGCCAGGCGACACTCCCATTCAATGTTGCCGAATCCCAAGGAGAATACGGGCACCTGCTCGCTGCATGTCTCTCTCCAAAGGTCGTTGGCTTGCTCGCCGGCCGTCGGATGACGATAAACTTCGAAAGCTCCCCCACATGAGGCTTCCGCTGCGGGCTCGTCGACCATCCGTCGAAAATCACCGCTTCCAACGCGGCGTCTTCTCTCTCTCTCCTGCCGGGCGAACGACCTCCCTTTTTCGTACCGGTTATCGAGAACCTTCTCTCGCCCCCTCCTCTGCTCGTGCTAAACGTCCTTTCCTCCTCTCCTTTTCTCGTTCTCCTCTCGCGTGGCTTTTGGAGAGTCGTTGTCATTACTAAGTAGTCGTCGTACGTCATCCTCTCTTCTTGCTTTCGTTGCACGCTCACTCTGGCAAAATCCACGTGACAGTCTGTAAATGTTCTAAAAACTTTTGAAACACTGATCCGATTGAGCTCATATTCGCAACATATTTTCGTTAGGTGCAGAGTAAGGTTTACATGTCCCTAGAGTGAGGGGAAAAGGGGGTAAAAATCATATTTCTTAGTTTGTATTTGTTTGTTTACTCAAGACATGGCACCAGAGTTTGTTTATCTTTTTTATAGAGATCTTTCCCTTGAAACCGAAACTGAACTAATTGCGCAGAAGCAGGACAGCAAAAAAACTTCCGTTTTCCTCCGGAAGTGTAGTAGTATTTGCACATTTCAAGACACTGTTTGCAAATTCAGGGTGCGTCTGTAAATGTTCTTAAAACTTTTGAACCACTTATCCTTTTGAGCTCATACATGCATCAGATGTTCGTTCGTTTCAGGGTAAGCTTTACATGTGCCGAGTGTCAGGTTGGCCCAAAGGGGAAAGGGTAAAAATAATCTTTTGCTTGATCTGTCTGTCTGACATGAGCCTACGATATGCGCGGATCAACAATATACTCGTATTTCATGTCCTACAATGCAGAGCAAAGTTTCTGCAACAATAGGCCATAAAAAATATTTTGGCTATGGTCATGGATGAAGAAATATAGGATGGGAAACTCCATTGTTTAAAGCGTGATTTTTTTTTCACTGGCGCTCTCTGGCCATTTGCGCGGGCATTACTCTCTGTCTAGCAGACGACTTTACTTTTCCGTATTGGCCTCAATGGCTCAGTGGTAGCGTGATCACCTCTGATCAACACCTCCTAGACAGAAGGCCTGGTAAATGAAACGTGATGTTACATCATCATTAGTCGACCAAATTTAGGGCTTATTATTGGTAGAAATAGGATTAACAATGGTTCACTAATGATGATGTAACAGTGCATGACGTTGTCTAGGTTGTGTTGCTCTGATGCCCGTAGATGTGGATTCAATCCCGGCCGAGGACGACGAGGATTTTTTCAAGGGGAAAATACTATTATATAAAAGAAAGAGCGAAAAATGTATACACTCACTCATTCATTCATTCATTACGAAATCTCCAGAACTAAGAAGCCTACAAACTTGAAATTTGGCAGGTATATTTCTCTCGACTTCTAGGTGAGGGTGATAAAGGGATCAAATCTAAGCAACATTTACCTGTTTCATTTTTTTCTCTGGGGCATGGTTTTTAGATAAAAAATGTTGAATTCCTACCTGCAAGAAACAGTTATTTGGAATATGTAGAGACACTTAAAGACATTGGTAACGAGACACCAGTGGGATCCGGTGAAGAGCTGGTAGCCGGAATCGCCATAGCTGCGGACCAGATTCGCGAAGAACCAGGAACTTTTGAACTTTTTACGCAGTCCATGCGGCGACCGTGTGAAGCATGCATTCATGCCAGAGAGAGTGAATTAGAACACTTATTATTGATGAAAATAGGAAAGAAAATTCCACAGCCTGAGTT
>JAHWFO010074531.1:173292-185633 GCA_023313115.1 Rhysida immarginata | reverse complement strand
GGAAAAGTTTGTGCAAGTGTAATTATCCCGGGCAACGCCGGGTACCTTTTCTAGTCTATATATATATAAAGAAGGATGTTTGTGTGTGGGTGGGTCTGTTTGTATGTTTTTTATACAAATCTACAGTTTTATTCCGATCTTGATGAAATTTCGCATACATGACCTTCAAAGCATGAGGAAAGTCACTGTCTACCTCAGATTTCGAAAAAATAATAATTATCGATAAAAAATCGATATTCATGGTTATGGCAGGGCATATTAATGAGAAATATTGCATGACCAACAATGCAAGACAAAGTTTTTGCAACAATGGCATCAACACGCAATTCACAAACACTCTGCACGGACCAACAATATATATCTCATGACCAACAATGCAAATAAAAGTTTGTGCAACAGTAGGTATCAACAATGGTTTCAACACGCAATTCACCAATAACAATGAGCTCAAAATGATGATGCAATGATAAAGCAATCCTTTCCAAGAATTATAACAATGAACATAAAATGATGATGCAATATGGATAAGTTTCAATTTGTAACAATGCATAGAATTCCTGTTATTCAGGTTTTTCTTAGAAAAGAGAGTTCTTAGTACTTAACAATTTCTTGAAAATCTTTAAAAATGATCAGTAGCTGGAGATAATGAAGAGTTTTCATGTGTTTATTTTTTAGATATTGCAAAATTTAATTTAATTTTTTGAGATTGTTCTGTTTACATCCAAGTGTAATTACCCCGGGCAACGCCGTGTACCTTTGCTAGTCTATATATATAAAGAAGGATGTTTGTGGGTCTGTTTGTTTCTTATACAAATCTACAGTTTTATTCCGATCTTGATGAAATTTTGCATACATGACCTTTAAAGCATGAGGAAGGTCACTGTCTACCTCATATTTCGGAAAAATAATAAATATCGATAAAAAATCGATATTCATGGTTATGGCAGGTCATATTAATGAGAAATATCTCATGACCAACAATGCAAGGAAAAGTTTGTGCAACAATAGATATCAACAATGGTATAAACACGCAATGCACAAACACTCTGCACGGACCAACAATATATATCTCATGACCAATAATGCAAGGAAAAATTTGTGCAACAATAGGTATCAACAATGGTATAAACACGCAATCCACAAACACTAGGTAGGAATCAATAATATATATCTCATGACCAACAATGAAAGGCAAAGTCTGTGCAACAATAGGTATCACCAATGGTATCAACACGTAATTCACCAATAACAATTAGCACAAAATGATGATGCAATGATAGAAAGTTAACTTCAAAGAATTATAACAATGAACATAAAATGATGATGCAATGACAGAACATTCGTTTTCAAGAATTATAACAATGAACATAAAATGATGATGCAATGATAGAATATTCGTTTCCAAGAATTAGTAACAATGAACAGGAAATGGATATAATAGACGATATAGATAGGGCAGTCTCTCTCGATGAGGCAAAGGAGATACACGTATCTTCCTTCAGCTCCCTAACAAGCGTTCAGACGATTGGGAAAAGTGTGTATATGTTTCTTTGTGTGTGTTATGTGTGTGTTTGGCACGTTTTAGCTGTGCATAACCTATTACAGTTTATTTCCAAAAAACACATCAGTTTATTTAACTTCTTGAGATTGTTCTGTTTACCTACTGTGTAATTATCCCGGGCAACGCCAGGTCCTCTGCTAGTTTCTCATTAATATGCCCTGCCGTAACCATGAATATCGATTTTTTATCAATAATTATTATTTTTTCGAAATCTGAGGTAGACAGTGACCTTCCTCATGCTTTGAAGGTCATGTATGCGAAATTTTATCAAGATCGGAATAAAACTGTAGATTTGTATAAAAAACAAACAAACCCACAAACAAACAAACATCCTTCTTTATATATATAGAAAGATTCAACCTGTATAAACAGTTATCATTTATTACGCATTTAATATAAATATACGTTATGCAAAGGTAATTTTTTTTTATTCATTTAAGATGTCTTTCGACATTTTGGCGCAAACTTTAAACTTAAAAAACTGGCTTCGTTTGACGGGCTTCCTTTGAAGCTTTTTCAGCATCAGCCTCCTTTTTCTTCGTCGAGTAATCTCCCGCGTCATTGAGCTAGACAAGAAATGAGTGCACAGGGCATGCGGTTCTCGCTGAATTGAGCGTCCCTCGCAGCAGCGCGCCAGAAGTGAGTGAAAGTGCCAGAACTTTTCTCGCGGCGGCAGCGAGACTTTTTCTCGCGTAAACAGGCCTTTCTGGCGTATATGTGAATGCGGCTTTAGCGGCGGTCGCCAAAAAATTGCAGTTAGAGCACTGCTATTAAGCATAAAACCTCAATTTTGCTGTAGAATTATTCGATTCGAAATAATTTATAAGATGAGGTAAGCATCCATGAATACTATTTTTATTTAAAATTATAAAGCACCGCGATAGATCCCCCCCTCACCAACGCAACGTATTACTCGACGTTGCACATGAAGCCAGCCCCGTGTCTGATTACCGAATTACTTAATAAAATGAAATAATAAATTAAGGAAATGGTTATTAATTACTATCCACATTTTTTACCGGAAGGCAATTAGCTAATTGTAATAATCTAGTTTTAAAAACTAAGTTTGTTTAGAAATTTGACAATCCATTCAATTGTCGCCTGCTGCTGTCTACTTCCATTAATTTCATGTAGATTCATGCTTATTGCTGAGAAGTGGAACAAAGAAGTTTCGTTAAGCGCATTAATAAACACAACCCGCTTTAACAATGGAGTCCTTGTACGGCTATATGTGTTCAATTTTTTTCGTGTTCGCGATCTATTTTGAAAGAAACAAAATTTTGCACTTTTTTATTTTGCAAGCATCTATAGTAGCTTCAGATTAGTAACATATTTCAATTTGATGAAAATCTGAGACATACATGTTCGAGGGATTCCCTTGTAAATTAAGAAATTGGCCTAGTTAAGCTAGCTTATGAAAGGCCAGAGGTGAATTCAGGAGGGTAGCTGGCTCGCTATGGCTAGAGATATCGCCTCCTAGCCGTCACGTGATAAACTGTGATCTAGCCGTAGCGTATTTGAACGATCTAGGCCCATTGCTAGACTAGGGCGTAGCCAACGAAGATGGCGCTGTAATCGCAGAAAATAAGATTTCTCATAATTAATTTGTTGGTGGCGTCTTTCCATGATCCGTGCCCAAAGTACTTCAGAGACGATCCGATAATTATTAGACACTTACCTCTCTAATTAGGAGAGGTGTTTAATCAATTTTTGAAACGTATTCCATGCCACTGTCATTCTCTTTTGACTTTGCATCATGGATTATGTAATTATGCAAGAAAAAACTATAATAGTTTTCATTTATGGCGAATGTAGGAGAAATTGCGACGATTCTGTCTATTTGTAGACTGAGCCTTTTTCTGAAAGAATATGATCACTTTCTTTGGTTAGAGTTGTTAAACAGTTTTGGACTGACGTAAATGTACAGCCAAAGAAAAGAACACGTGCAGCTACTGTTTGTGGAGAATATAATCAAATAACAGTACTATCTGCAGTGGTTCATAATCCACAAGCGAGTATCCGAGAAATATCGCACCTACCAATCAGGTATTTCTCGTATAAGTGTTTGGAAAATGCTGAAATTGCTTAAATTTCATCCATAATAAGTGTCCTTGCATCAGGGACTAAATGGCGATGATTTTCAAAACCGAATAACGTTTTGTCTATGGGGAGTTGAGCAAATACAAATGACGCAGAACTTGTTTTGCTCGTATCCTATTCTCTGATGAATCAACATTTACGAACCACGGTGAGGTTAACCGCCATAACATGCATTATTGGAGTGTAGAAAGCCCATATTGGATTCGTGAAGCAAACCATGAGCATCCTTGGTCGTTTAATCATTAGTGTGGAATAATTGGCGATAAACTTATCGGGCCATATGAAAAATGATGTAATTTGATTGGTAACAAATACTGAAACATTCTTGAAGACGAACTACTACAACTGCATGGAAGTGCGACAGAACATGTGGTTTCAAGATGATGGTTGTAATAAATGGTGTATCAAATAAATGCACGTGGTTTATATATATAAATGCACATATATATATATTATAACATTTAACATACACTTTTAACTCGTCATCTCGAACAACAGCCACACCCTTCTTCTCCTTCTCCTTCTCTCAAAGTTCCAAAGTCCAAAATAACATTTTTGTTGCTGTCCGTCAAGTCCAGCCATCTATTGATAAGCTTCAGTATGATTAGCTAATTAATTCTTATCACGTACATGAACTCCATGCGACATCATCAACAATCCCCTCCTTTCGCATATCGAGTTCAATCGTATTCTCACATATCTGTAAAGTTAGCAAATGTCTTTTCATCACTTCAGAACTTAAATCCTTGGTCATAATGTCAGTTCCAAGTTCACTTGATTTCACATGATCTACTTGAATCTCTCCATTTTCTTGTTCGTCTTTAATAAAGTGATATTTTCTTTTAATATGCTTATTTCGTTTATTCACTTTCGGATTTCTTATCCAATCAATCACAGCTAAAATCTTACTTCTTAACTAAAATCGGACGTTCTACAATGCTCATGAATCCAAGTTCTTCAATCAGTCCAGTTAACCATTGTCCTTCACATATCGCATCACATAAACGAATTAATTCAGACTCCATAGTAGATAATGTTACTAATTTTTGTTTCTTTGACTTCCAACTAATTAAATTATTACCAATTTTCACTGTGTATCCTCCGAAAGATTTGGAATCTCTTGTCGTACACCAACTTGCATCAGAACTAACATTTAATTTTCCAAGCTCTTTACAGATGATTAATTTCTGTTTCTTTGTTCCTTGCAAGTAACGCAACAGTCTTTTAAGCGCTTGAAAATGAATTTCTCGTGGATCATTTGCATATTGAGATAATTTACTGATTGAGAATGACAAATTTGGTCGGGTTCCAGTAGCAAGATACTCTACGCTTCCCAACATTTCTTGATAGAGGGTTTTTTCAAATTTCTTCGAATCTTCAAAATCATCTAATTTTAGTCCAATAACTCCTGGTGTTTTCACAGAATTGCAGCTCTCCATATTATATCTCTCAAGGATCTCTTCTATATATTTTTCTTGAGTTAATTCGTATCCATTTCTGTGCAGTTCAACATTAATGCCTAAGAATCTGATTTTTCAAATTATTTCTTTTATTTTTATCTCTTCACTCAAGCTGTTTATTAAAATGTCAATCTCATTATTCGTTTCTCCAACTATTATGCAGTCATCTACATACACTCCAATTGCTATGAATTTATGATTAAATTCTCCTTTGAAAACACATGGGTCTGCCTTCGTTGGTATCAATCCTCTAGTTTTCAACAAATCCTTTAGTTTTTCATACCAGCATCTTCCCGCATCAGATAGTCCATAAATACTTCCTGTTATTTTCAATACTTTTCCATCTTCAACTTTTAAATGTTCTGGTGGGTCCATATACACATCTCTGTCTAGTCTTGCATTCAAATATGCTGTTTCAACATCGATGAATTTGATCTTATAATTTTTCATTGCTGCTATTGTCAACAAAGTTCGAAATGATTCTGGTTTCATGACAGGACTGAATGATTCTCTGTAGTCTTTCCCAATTTGTTGTCGCGATCCATCTGCCACTAATCTAGCTTTATAACTTTTGTATTCATTGAAAGAACACGGTAAAAATCCATTTACTCTTAATGACTTTCATATCTTTTTCCTTATCTACGATTTCCCATATCTTATAAACTTCTAGTGATTTCAGTTCTTTGTCCATGGCTTCTCTTCATTTGTGTCTATTTTTCGAGTCCAAAGCCTCTCGATAACTTTTGGGGATGCATTCTTGCACAAAATTCGCTACATATTTTTGGGTTTGTCTTCTCTCTCTTGATGATCTTCTTACATTTCTTTGACGAAGTTGCTGCTCATTATTTTCCCTCTCTTCTCTTTGTTTGATAAGTAGCACTTCCTTAGTAGTAGCACTTCCTTAGTATCTCCTTTTTATCTTCCTCTTTTCTTTGCTTCTCTTTCATTCTCCTGTGCGATTTCTAGAGTATCATTAACAATATCCGTTTCCATTTCCATCTCAACACTTTCTTCTTGAACTTCTACATCACTGATTTCAGCAGTGTGTTCTTCCCTTGGTGCAACTTGTACATAATCTAATTCAATTTCTTCATCTTCGTTTTCAGTACTCATGCCTAAGTAACCCATTTCGTTTTCAGTAAATGAGACGTCTCGGCTTTCTTGAATTTTTTCTTTGTTTTATGTCGTAAATACGATAAGCTTTTCTTTCTCTGGAATATCCGATGAAAATGTCTATCTTTGCTCTTTCATCATGTTTGCCTCGATTTACATCTGTGTTTCGATAATATACCTTGCATCCGAAAATTCTCAAATGTCGGATTGAGGGTTTTTTGTTCATCCATATTTCTAGAGGAGTTGTGTCTCTTCTTTTGGTGGGTGTTATATTATGAATATACGCTGCGGTATTAGCTGCTTCAGCCCAAAATCTTTTTGGCAATCCAGCACTTAAGAGTAAACTTCTTGTTGATGCCATCAGACTTCTATTTGCTCTCTCGGCTATTCCATTGCTTCGAGGTGTGTAAATAGTTGTCTTTTCTTGTTTGATTCCTTTTTGCTTGTAGTATGTGATCAGTGTATCATTTTTAAATTCGGTGCCGTTATCCGATCGCACTCTTTTTACTTTTTCCCCTGTTTCGTTTTCTATTCTTTCAATAAATTCTTTTAATCTTTCTGGTACATCACTTTTGCTTTTCAAAAATTCAACAAAATATCTTCTGCTGTGTTCATCCACTATTACCATCATATATCTGCTTCTTCCTATCGATGGCACACTTAATGAACCACAAAGATCAACGTGTAATCTTTCTTTGTCTACATTTAGTCGGACGATAAATGCATTATCTTCTATTGTTCCCTGAGCGATAAGATCTCCAGTACTTTTTTCATAAATCCATGCTCCAGAGTCATTCAGAATAACTTCTTTTCCATTGTTAATTAGTTTCGGTACTGACATCAAATTGCTCCTTAAGTTTGGTACATACAGAACGTCTTTCATATTTAATTTAATTTTTTCATTTCCTCCAATATGTGTCATAGCTTTAATTGTTCCTTTGGAATCTGCTCTAATCATTCTTTCATCTTCAGCAGTAGCTATCGATATATTTTCTACCTTTGTCTCGATTAATATTTCCTCTTGAGATGTCATATGGGACGAGCAAGCCGAATTCAGCATCCATACTGTTTCTTGTTCTCCTCTGAGATCATCCCTTTCTTCTTTAGATCCATGCCATGCTTCTAATGCATGTTCTGTCATAGTATCTGAATATTCTTTATTCTGTCTTTTATTAAATTTATTGCCATGTACGTAACTTGATGAATCTTTTTCAGGACGATATCCTCTGGGCCGATTCTTCGATTTATTTCTTTCATCTGGCTGATTCTCTTCAAAATTATTATTTTTCTTCTTAAACCAACAAACTTTCGCTAGGTCACTTTCCTTTCCACAAATGTAACATTTTCTTTTAGACTTAAATTCTTTTGTTTAATATGCCTTTGTATCAGTAACTTTGTAATCGTACTTTCTTTCATATCTTAGTAATGTTTCTCTCATCACATCATATGTAATGCTTGGGTTTGAAGAAATGGCAGTTGTTACTTCACTATATTTTCTAGGCAATCTTTCTATTATGAATCCAATAAGTTCACTATCATCAATTTCTGTGCCTAATTTCGCTTCTTAATATTTGAGCTCTGGTTAAATATTCTTCGATAGTTTCTCTATCAGATTTTTCAATTCTTGCCAAGTTAATTTTTAATTGGATTCTTCTTTGGCGTTCAACACCTTCATGTTGTCTTTTTAATTTTCCCATAGATCTTTAGCATTTGTAATTCCTTTTATTGTCATGGCCTGATTATTAGACAAATATAAAATAACTATGGCATACACCTCTTCATTCTTATTATACCATTCTTTCCATATTTTTACACTTTCTCTATCAGTATCATCTTTTTTAGGCTCATCATTCAATATTACATCATATAAATGTTTGCCTTTCAGTAATGCAGTAATTTTCATACTCCAAATTGCGTAATTTGTCGATGTTAAGGACAAACTCTAGGAAATCCAAATACATGTGAATCCGCCATGTTTCAGTTCTGCCTTTCTTTTTCAATATATTATTTCTTTCATGAAATTTTCTACTAATTTTTTCAATGCAATCGCTTGACCTTGTTAGAAGTCATGCATATGCTAGGCCTACTTACGGTTCGCTGTCGTGATTCTTCTTTGTTCTTTCTTCTGCAGTTTATTACGACATTCTTCTATCGTTTGTGTTGTCTATCAGCAACCACTAACCACAGAACATTAACCACGGTGCTCTGCTACCAGTTGTTGGTCCGTGTATCAAATAAATGCACGTGGTTTATATATTTACAGCAAAGATTTAATAACTAAGTATTCAACATACACTTTTAACTCATCATCTCGAACAACAGCCACACCCTTCTTCTCCTTCTCTCAAAGTTCCAAAGTCCAAAATAACATTTTTGTTGCTGTCCGTCAATTCCAGCCATCTATTGATAAGCTTCAGTATGATTAGCTAATTAATTCTTATCACATACATGACCTCCATGCGACATCATCAACAACATATCGTTTATAAATAAACATCTACAACTTGCGAAAACATGATGCAACGAATAAGGGATACTTGCGTCACAATTATTTCAAATATGCTTTTGAGATGTGTACAGGGCTTTTGAAGCACGAAATAACAAATGCATTGAAGTTCGAGGTCATAATTTTGAGCATTTAATTTAATTGAATGGTGAGAGGGGAGGGAACAGAAACGAGCACCTCAAGGGAACAGAAACGTTGGTGGTGGGGTTGGGGAGTCAAGTTTTGTATCATTGGATAGTTTATTAAAAATGGTAAATACGTACTTTTTTTTTTGTATGATGCGTGTTTTTTTTTAATTATTTGATTTGCCGGGTTAAATGGAACAACCTGTATAAACCAAACCAAAACATTCCCGTAAATGCAAGGATAAATAACCTTTGTTTCTTGCATTATCAGAACAACTCCAATGGCGATAATTAATCTTCTAATTCTAATAAAACCTTAATGAGAGAATTGGGTAAAGAAACTATTAAGAAAGAAAACAATAATAGTGGTTGTGCGTTCCGTGACATTTTTATCGCATATTTCGACCTTGAACCATTATAAATGTTGAAGTTGGAAGGAAGAACTAAGACTGAATGTTTGACCATGTGGTATGTTTGACTACTGCCGCGTTTATTCACGAGCCCATTGTTTCATCAATATTAGAGTTTTCTGGAAATAATTGCTTAGCGGTAAATTTTAAAAATTTATAAGGTTTGGCAAATTTTATAAATTTCTTCTTTAGAGCACAACTAGAAGAGGTACCCGGCGTTGCCCGGGATAATTACACTTGCACAAACTTTTCCTTGCATTGTTGGTCATGAGATATATATTGTTGGTTCATGCAGTGTGTTTGTGAATTGCGTGCTGATACCATTGTTGATACCTATTGTTGTACCAACTTTGCCTTGCATTGTTGGTCATGAGATATTTCTCATTAATATGCCTTGCCATAACCATGAATATCGATTTTTTATCGATATTTATTATTTTTCCGAAATCTGAGGTAGACAGTGACCTTCCTCATGCTTTAAAGGTCATGTATGCGAAATTTTATCAAGATCGGACTAAAACTGTAGATTTGTATAAAAAACGTACAGATCCACAGACAGACCCACAGACAGACCCACAAACATCCTTCTTTATATATATAGAGATACATCATCTTTTGGACGCTTGGGCGATAAAGGACGGGTCTGAAAAAGCAAATGCATGAGGATATTTGTCGGACTTCTCCATTTGGCTCTTATGTTGGATTGCTAGGAAGTATTCTTTTATCCACTTCATTCAAAGGTTAATAAAGTTACATGCTTCGAAAATTCTTGAACTCAGGTCCTTATTATAGTTGAGATCAAATACAGTCGCTTTCAAAATTTTAGGGACACTTGTTTTTCTTAATATTACCAAGAATTTAAATTTAAATGTAAAATTTATAATATTATCCTTGAAAATGACACTATGGTGCGTCTCAAAAGTTTAAAGAAACATGTTTTTATTCAAAAGAAAAACTACTATTGAAGATACGTACAAATGCTTTAATTACTGGCTGTACAAAGCACTTAAAAGAAACTCCAAAAAATTATTCATGAAAACATAATAGAAATAAAAATATTCGAAAAAAATGGAATTTTGCGTGTCTCAAAAGTTTAAAGAACGACTGAAAAACATTGCATGAATACAATAGCTTAAATTGAACGACCATTTGCCCTGATTGTTTCAAATACTTTGTTCGGCATTGAGTTTATGAGGTTGAACAATGTTTCTGGTCTTACATTGTACCATGTATCTTCAATTGCTCTTTTCAATTCATCAGTCGATAAAAATTGACGTCCGCCGGCATAACTCTGGCGTAAACTGCACGAGACATGATTCCCCATAGATTCTCTATAGGGTTCAAGTCTGGGCTTCTTGGGGCCACGTCATAACGTAAATATTTTGTTTTCTGAACCACTCCATTGTTGATCGTGAAGTATTGATGTAAGCGTTATCCTGCTGGAACACGAATTCCAGGCCACACTAATGATCGCAGACGGGAACAGATGCTGTGTAAGGGTTTCTTGGTATGTCAGCGACTTTTCTGTTTCACTGATGAAAGTCAAATTTGTGTACTGTTGAATAAGAAGTCGCCCCAAACCATGACAGAACCCCCTCCTTGTTGTCTTCAGTAAAAGGTCTTCGGTTCCTGTTGTAGGTCGTGCCTATATGATGCCCACCCATCAGGACCATCCAAGTTCCACTTCTTTTCAATACTGAATAACACCGACATCCATTCGTCTTTCCAGGCCATTTGTTCTTGTGGCCAACTTAGCCTTTCTTGAATGTGCTTGGCAGTCAGAGGCGGTTTCTTCATCTTATTTGGAGACAACATGTCCACTCGCAAATATTCGCCGGTGTACAGTGTCTTTCGATATGTTTAACCCAGTCACGTCTTATATCTGGCGAATAGAAAGATTTTGAGTGGCTGCCAGTCGTATAATGCGTCTGTCATCGCGAGTTGAGGTAAATTTGGGACGCCCAGATCGTGGTTTTTGGTGGAACGATGAACTCCTCTTCAAAATATTATAAACCCCTGCTGTGGATCTTCTAATAATTGTGACAATATTAGCAACAGATAGTCCGTTGGCTTTCAATCGCCAGATTTCAGCCATTTCATCGGTTGTTAATTGAGATTGGCGAGGCATTGTCGTAGGTCGATTGTGAGTGGAAGAAAAGCTTTCTTTCAAAAAAATGACGAACTCTGCAACAGATTAATACGCTGTCACTCGCAAATTTCCATATTGGATCATTTCAATATGTATTCAAGGAATGTGGAAAATTTATATTCAATACGCAATTCAATACACTATAATTCAATAATTTATTTATAAACTTTTCACGCAGAAAATGTTAAAGACTATAATGCCCGTTTGAAAATTGAAGGGCTCGGGGCAATAAGGACCTAACCCACAGGAAGAAATTCTTATTAAATGTAATAAATACTGCTTGTGAAATACATTTACAATATATTTCAGTAACAATTACACAAGTAAACTGCAATCACAGTAAAGCAAACCATAAAACATACGGATTTACAGATTTTTAAACAATATAACATCACTTTTCTCAAAAACTTCTTCCTGTGGGTTAGGTCCTTATTGCCCCGAGCCCTTCAATTGCAGACTACAATGTACGAGGGGATATCAGAAAAGTAACGCCATTTATTTTTTAACAGAGGAAATATAGTCGCTGTGTAAAGTTAACATGGCCAAAAAAGAAGGCTGAATATATGCACAGACATTGCATAACAAAAATTGTTCCTGCTGTCAGTTGTTTTACAAATGGCCGCCGCTATCACATCGTCTACTGGAAGAACAGCGAGCCGTTATAAGGTTACTTTTCGCAAGGTGACCCAGTGGAGACCGATAACACTCCTTAATACGGACTATAAGATCTTCACTAGAGTCTTTCAGCAAAGACTTAAATGTCTCCCGTCGATCAGCGATCCCTCTACTCGTGTCGTTTCACGGGTTAAGCTTGTATTAGACGAAATTCCTTTAATGTCGTCGCTCGTAGTCAAGGGGCTGGCTCGCTGAGGAAAGCCTTCACTTCTTTTCGATCTGAAACGGGAATTCACAAAGTC
>JAHWFO010074531.1:145804-168292 GCA_023313115.1 Rhysida immarginata | reverse complement strand
TTTTGAATATATATGTAGTAGTTTTGTTTTTATTACCGAACGGAACTTACTTTCTGGACGAGCCTCGTATAAAGACAAAAGATTAATACTTATCTTATTTAAAGCTGACAAGGTGATCAGCCCTGTAACTTTGATTAAATATTTTGAATTGGAATTTACCAGCCTAAGACTTAACCATCTATAATAAATGTCAGATTTTATTTTCCATTACACCCTGCTCTTACACCCCGCTTCCATGTTACAGTTATTCAACTTTGGATTTTAACTATTTGTATTCTCTTCTTTTCCGAACTAGTGACGGACGGCTTTCATCGAAACTCAGGAGGGTTGCCGCGCTCAGGAATAGCGGTGGTTGAAGACATTCTGTGTCGGCCATTTTGACAGTATTCTCGCCTAAGCATCGAAGCTCGATTTCCCTTGGAACTCATGTCTACTTAGATGTTACACCGATGAACTTTGGACTTTATTATTTGTGATAATCAATATTTTATCTTATATTTCATTACATATCTTTCTTCCTCCTTTCTCTATACATATCTTTGAAGAATGATGATTCCTTAATTGATTTAATAAAAGTCGTGATAATTCTCCTTTTGCTACTTTAACATCGTTGCTACCGTAGACTGTGAGCACTTCATGATTATCGCAACTTCATCCAGTTCCGTAGAGATCGCATATTCTTCGCTTTTTGGCATGAGTATACGTCCGATTTCCTACCCATGCTGCTCAGTCTGAGTTAAGAAAATTTGTAATCCTTTTTATTGAACATTAAAAAGATATGTAAATCACTTGCAACATTTCTGCTCACCTAACTGGATAGTTTTAAAATTGATCCAATTTTTTGTCTATCTTGGAATTATTCTAATATTTGTCACATTGGTTTGTTTAATGTAAATTTTAATTTCTGAATGAATTAATGTTTCTTTTGAGGTCAACTACAGAAATAAGTGCATCATCCAGGGAAAAAAGTCTAAACGTGCAATGGTTTTGTGATTATTCTCCACTTAAAAACTTCAGAAGTTAGAAGGTCGTTATTCTAATTTTTTGGCAAGGAGTTTATTTAATAACTTTGCCCAGGTTTTATTGAACCGGGTTTGATTAATAAGAAACTTGCAATAAGAACATTGGCCTGTCTGAAGACATTTACAAATTTCATTAATAAGAAAGTATCATGTCTATTAATGTAATTGGCCTCATCAAACTTTCTTTCATTATTATCATTCAATCCAGGTCGTTGAAGGATGCTCTTATCAAAAGGTTGTGAACTGTTAAACACATAAATGATAAAAAGGTTAAAAAAAGGATTTTAACGATATTACTTCTGAGATGAGAGAAATTAGGTTGTGAGTCTTTGGAACATTGATTAAGATTAAGTGGATGAACAAGATTTAAATGAAAGCAATTAGTTATTTCGTTAATAAAGATGTCGACGGATTTGGAACGAGGATCGATTAAGAACCACGCCTTCTTTCGAGAAACTTCTTCATGGAGCCTGTGCACCAATGGAGAAGAAGAGAAAAAGTAATTGATGTTTCATACATCAAGGAAGACACTGTGGTGGGAGTTGTTCAATTAGTGGTCAGAAGCTATAGGATTTCTTTTGTAATTCGCTCCTCGGCCGAAGATAAGAGCACGCGTTCTTTTCTAAGAAATCAAATGACTATTTAAAATTAACTTCTCTCACTACATTTTTGAAAGGACGGTAGATATGATGTTATTTCTTAAAAAAAAAAACCAGAGATCAAAAAAATTATTTTAATTTCATCGTAGATTAACCAAGATTGATTAATGAAAAAAAACAAAAAACTTCATCATATCACAGTCTTACAAAAATCAATTAATTCAAAGAAGCAGAATACACTGGATCAGTTTTAAAATGGTATAAAATGATTTAGTATAAAATATACAAATTCTTTATAAAGTTTTGATTGCAAAGTTTCTAGAAACAAAATTGATTCGTGAAACTTTGCAATCAATATATAAATTTGCTAGCTAGATTTGCATACTAAAACTGAATCCATTAATAATTTTAAACTGAAGGCAAACTGAAGGCCTTCGCTTGATTTCAAACATGTCTCAGCAACTGTACGGACGATAGCACAAGTTCGTATTGCAGGGAGGGGGTGATTATCTTCCAACAGTGTGCATAAGATGATGAAATTATTGAGTGTATAACCCATTCAAACGTGTATCATCTTCAGGCTTTTACATCCATATTGTAAATAAAATAATACGAAACGCATTTTTATATAGGGTGTCTCAGAATTCATTGTACAGACTTCTAGGGGAGTTAGTATGGGTGATTCTAAGCAAAAAAGTTCAGATGAACATGGGTCCGAATTTGAACGATAACTGAGATATGAACTGAAATAAAAATGCCGTCACCAAGATCAATAAGTTAATAACTCCTGTTCTGTAAAGCCTAGATTAATGAAATTTGGAGGAATAACAGGGTATATAAGACTGTGTAAACCGTTAAAATTTGATCGAATTCCAACGAGAAGTTTCCGAGTTACGCAGTCAAAATTGTAACAATTGCTGGTTAGTACTCACAAGTGAACACGTTTTATGATTTTGACTGCGTAGCTCCGAAACTTCTTGTTGGAATTCGATAAAATTTTAACGGTATACACAATCTTATGTACCCTGTCATTTCTCCAAATTTCATTATCCTAGGCGTTAGAGAACCTGAGTTATTAACTTGTTGATCTTGGTGGCGGCATTTTTATTTCTGTTCATATCTCAGTTATCATTCAAATTCGGACCCATATTCATAGGAATTTTTGTGTTTACCTTGACCTCTAAAATATCCCCCCCCCTTAAATTGTTTTACACACGATTTGAATCACCCTGTATACAGAGTGTTGCAAATAAAGTGTAACAGTGGAATATTTGGAGAAATACACATCGGATCAAAAAAACCCAAAAAATACGTGTTTAATATTTTTCAAAAAGCTATCTAATGATACCAAGCTCGAACTGCCATCCCCATTAACCCCTATTTATAATGGTATTTTCAGATTATAGGCCTATACAACATTGGTGTTTTTTCAATTGATACAACCGATTAGGATATAGAAGCACTGAAATTGTGGAAAGTGTGGGACATACTCTATCCAACATCAGAAAAAAAAGAAAAGATAGCACTTACCACTCATACAAGCTCCTGTATATTAAGTAATTTAATTTGGAGTACAAAACTTATATATTTGTAAAGGAAATTTAAACCTTTTTATTAGGTAGCAGTAAATGTACCGTGTAAACAAGTGCTTAATACCTTCATTTTCTTCTGATCTCAGGCATTATTAGGTTGCGGATTAAAACAATAATTATTGATATTGTGATGCAACGATTCTTGAGTAATCGTAGATTGTTGTAATTCTCTCTTAGTCTTTCTTAGTATATTTTTGTTTTAGATCTTTTTCTCAGATCTTAAGAATGGTTTATCACTCTCAGTCCTGTATTTCTAAATCAGTATCATATTTCAAATTTATGACCAACTAAATATGGATTTATTAAAAATTTTTAATTAAGATCTTGCAAAGATAAAACATCTAACATCTGTAGTTAAGATCTTAATCCGCTTGATGATGTCAATAAAATCAAAATGCTACAAATAGGTATAGGCTGCTATGTCTCTGTATTCAGTTATATCCATTTATTTACTCAGTTTAATAAAAAGGATCCTTCAAAAGAACAAATTATTTACCAGCAAAATAACTATGAAAAGTTGGATGTTAAAATCTTAACGGAACAAGGGTCATTCAAGAAATAACCGAAAAAATAGTATACAAAATCCATAGCGAATACAATAAATAAGTGTGATTACTCTCGTATTAAGCAATGCTAAAAATCAGGCGAGCGGCGGATGTGCGAAATAAGAGCGCTGCTGACAGCAGCCTGCTGTCGATTTCGACCAACGTCGTGGCGTTTTTTTGCTGGCTGCAAATGGGAATTTCACGTTTCGTGTTCAGTTTCTTTCGTATATTTTATTGTTTCACTATTTATACGTGATGAGCTTGTTATAATGTCTTAATAGTGTAATTTGCATATCGTTTGTTACGTTTAAAACAGTATTTTTACTCGTATTTTAAAAAATTTACTCGTTATGTTTACTCGTGCACGTACCTTATGACAGCAGATAGGCCTACTTCATTCCTTCGGCGGTTATACCGCAAATGTCTGACTATCGCGGTCATTGTAAAGATCACCAGAATTAGGCCCTTTTAGAGCTGGAACAGATTCGAGTTTCAATGAGTTTCTCTTTAATTTTCAATGAATTTAAAACTGCAGGATTATAGAAAAAGCAAGACGCTTCGAAATGAAGTGATCACACGATTCTGTTCGCATTTGGATACAAAGTCTTCGCTGGCTAAAGGTAATCCGCTGCTTCTTAATCGATTCCGATTGTATAAATATATGAAACGTGAAGTTTCTGTTGGATTTCTTATTTACACATCCAAAGAGAGACCAAGTTAAAGGCATTCTGATAGTAGAAAGGCAAGCAAACTCTTGCGTTATGTAGAATCGAAACTAGGCTAGAATCGAAATAAGCTAGAAATGACTTCTTGTTCCGCTAGTTCTCCTAAGCTGACGAGAGGGCCAATTTTTGAATTGTTCAATCTATCGAGGCGTTTTTCTTAATAAAGTATTAGGATAAATCGAAAATATTTGAATGATATATTACTCTGGATGGAAAAAAAATAATCTTTTCGAATTTTTTCCGTGGAGTTTACCTTTAAGAAACAGTAAATAAACAGTAAGAATAAAAAAAGAACTCGTGTTTGAAAATTAATTTTTAAAACTACTGTTAAAGTTTCATTCTTTTCCTTGTAAGCGAATACTAAAAACCTGCGACTCGCTGGTCGAAAACGCACGCAGTGACATCTTGCGGATGCGCCAGAAAACTACGCAAGTAATCACACTTACTATTCTATTCGTTATGCAAAATCTAAAATAAAACTCTCATTGTTATAGCTTTGTTATTTTGAAGAGGCATCCTTAAGCTATTCATAGCTAGCGCTGGCTTCCTGACTCGCGCATGGGAGACTGGTAAACAGTTACACAAGATAGCGCCATTCTTACAGGAATGATCCAAGCTGTAGCAGCGAAGTTTCGCCAGATGTTTTTGAGTGATGACGTTGTCTTCTGTGCCTTTGTTCCATGACAATGCGAGATCACACACTGCCACTGGTACATTGTCTACCATCGAGGACCTACGCTTTGAGTGTTTAACCCACCCTCCATATTCGCCTGATCTCGCTCCTTTAGATTTCCACACAGTTGTCCCACTGAATGATTCACTAACCCGGGAAATATCAGAACCCGAATCTCACAGTTTCACACCAAAGTGAAATATTTTACTCACCTAAAGATACTATTGATGCTTGTGTTAATAAGAAACCGCAACATTTTGTTTCTTTCAAAATAAACCGCGAAAACGAAAAAATTTGAGCGCGCATAGCAAGTCAAAGACTCCAACTACGTAAATAAATGGATACAACTGAATACCTGATACAACGCCATAGTTAAAGCTGTTTGCGTATTAATGCGCTTGACGGAACTTCTTTCTTCCACACTGAACAACTCGCACGAATCCACTTCGCATGAAAGCAAAGGAACTACTTCCTACGAAGCAGCAACAGACGACAATTGAATGCATTTTGAACTTCTAAACAAACTTGTTTTTTAAAAATAGGTTATTAAAATTAGCTAATTGCCATCCAGTAAGAAAAAAAATCCGCAAAATGATTAATAACCATTTTCTTAATTTATTATTTTATTTTATTAATTTTTCCGTAACCTTCGTAAATTTTCCGGGGCTGATGTCATGTATTCGCGAGTGAAACGAGGGCAAGGCTATCGAGTGATCTAATGAAGCCAGCAGACGAGAATACGTTGCTTTGGTGAGGTAGTGAGTATCGCTGCACTTTATAATGTTAAATAAAATAAATATTCATGGATGCTTATCGCATCTTATAAATTATTTCGAGACGAGTAATTAATTGTACAGCAAAATTTGAGGATTTGTGCTTAATAACACTTCTGTAACTGCAATTATTTTGCGACCGCCGTTAATGAAATTGCTTCCACTTTGTCGCCATGTTCTTTTTCTTACTTCCGCTATCGCCTCCGCCACCGCGCAACGCCGTCGCTTCTAAGGTATGCTTGTGACCAAAGATGAGTTCCCTGTACAGGTTCGTATGGTTTGAGTTTGCAGAATGACGAGGAAGTCTAGTCAGTGGTGCAAGAGTGGTTACGCACGTGTCCAAAAGTATTTTTTGGGGGAATCAGTGCCCTTCTCGAGCGTTGGTATACATCGAACAAGGGGAGAGGACTATATTAAAAATGGTAAAGTAGGTATTTTGGTGCTTGTCATAAATATTTGTTAAAACATATTTTCGGTTATTTATTGAATTACCCTTGTATATGTAATAAAAAATGTATAAGGGTCGTACAAATGAAAACGAAAATTATTTATTTTATCCAAAGTGTATACAAGGAATTTAAAATACTCTCCAAATGCATTAGGGCATTTATCCCACTGTGTAATAAGGCGTGTAATTCCTTTATGGAAGAAGTCTTTCGGTTGCGTGTGGAACTATTCCAAAACCTCTTCCTTCACTTCATCGTCCGACTGAAACCTGCGGCCTTTCAGATGTTTCTTGAGATCCCCAATCACGTGAAAAGTCACATGGGGATAAGTCAGGGCTGTAATGTGGATGCTGCATTGTTTCCCAGTTGAAGTTTTTGATGAGGTCTACCGTTGCTTTTGAGATGTGAGGTCGCGCGTTGTCATGGAGAAGAAGCACTCCTTCTGTAAGAAATCCAGGACGCTTGTATTTGATGGCTGCGCCCAGTGCCTTCAATGTTTCACCATATCGTGCTGCGTTAACTGTGGTCCCAATACAATAAAATCGGGCCTTTGCGATAAAAAAACACGGTCAACATCACCTTCCCATGCTGTTTTCGATTGTTTTTGATTTTTTGGGGGGTGGTCACCCATAATGCTTCCATTGACAACTTTGACGTTTGCTTTCGGGCTGGAAATGAAAGCACCAAGTTTCATCCCCTGTAACGGTTCGGTCGAGAAAACCCTCTCCTTCGTGTTCATAGCGAGTCAAATGTTGCAGTGACCCAATGTGCGCAGATTTTTCTATAGTGCAGATTGTTCCTGATAATGGAGTGAACAGTTCCACGACTAAGGCCAGTCTTAGCAATCACGACATCGATTGTCACTCTTCTGTTTTTCTTTAAGACAGCGTCAATTTTGGCTTTGTGATCATCCATGATGGCGCGGTTTGCTTGTCCAGGTCATCTTGCAATGATGACAGTCCCTCCGAAAATTAATTTAAATTAAATTAAATCTTTATTCTGACATAAGCAGAAAAGGGGCAGAACCCAACAGCAGTAGCCAGGGCGGGAGGCCCCTTATTACAAACATAAAATACAGAATCAAGACGAAACATCAGATTGATTGAAAAAATTAAATATTTTACGATAGAGACTTTGACATGAGTTAAGTTATAGAAATACGGTGTTTCTATTACGACGGTAGCAGTTAATAGTACATCTACTTAAAATTTTAGGGGCATAGATCCTGACCACTAAAACATCTTCAGTAAGCTTGATACATTCTATTCTCAGCAGATCCCAATGATCATATAGATTAAGTTCAGATTTAATTTGGGTGTAGGAGTAGATACCAGCGTTATGATAAAATTTATAGTGCAAATAAAGAAAAAATCTAGAATAGAGCCTTCTGAGCCTATTGAAGATTGTCGGTGCGCTATGACCCCAAACGTAAATAACATACTGAATGAGAGGCTGGACAATTGCATTGAATAGCACAACATAGGCAGTCACAAATAAATTAAATTTTTCCATTCTGATGATCCAGCCTACCCTCCTCAAAAGCTTATTGATAATAGATTCAATGTGTTCCCCAAATCTACAGCGTGAGTCGACGTTGATCCCCAGATCTTTAAAGACATTTACTCGTTCGATGGAGCTTTCGTTCATCTTGTAGGTGTAAACAATCGGTTTGATTTTTCGGGTAATGGTCATCATTTTGGTTTTTGATTGGTTGCAGCTGAGGCCATTGTTATTGCACCGTTTTAAAAAGATATTAATATCATTCTGGAGTGTTTCACAATCATTATCATTCATGATGGTATTAAAAATCTTTGTGTCATCAGCGTAGAGAAGACAATTGGTTTTTAATTCAGAAGCAAGGTCATTAATATAGAGGTTAAAAAATAGAGGACCAAGGGAACTACCTTGGGGAACCCCTATCTTTTGTATGAAGCAACCACTTGTAAGTACGTTATTGACTTTGATGTAACATCTCCTATCTCGAAGGAAGCTTTCAAGGAGGGAATGGAATGAACCCAGAATGCCAAAGCCTCGCAATTTGTCTAGCAGAATGTTATGAACCACAGAATCGAAAGCACCAGAGAGATCAAAATATGTACAGTCAATTTGCTCCTGATTTTTCAAGGCGTTGTCAACATGAGCAAAGAAAGAAAGAAGATTAGTGCCCGTAGTCTACCTTTGCGAAATCCATGTTGTGATTCAGCCAACCATGGCTCAACCACATGATCAAGTCTATTGAATAGAATGTTTTCAAAGACTTTGGCAAAAGCCGGGAGAATGGCAATGGGTCTGTTATTTTTTGGGTCGAGTGAGTCACCAGTTTTGAAAATCGGACAGATTGCGATCTCCTTCCAGCCAGCTGGGAAATAGCCAGTTTTTAAACATTTGCTGAAAATTTTTATTAAGGGATTCACCAGGTATTGGCCACGGCCTTTAATGATGAATGGAGGTATATTATCCTTACCGCTTGTCTTCTTAGGACGGAGTTTTTTAATGGCTTGGATGATTTCCCACTTATCGACTTCAGTGTTGAGGATATGAGTCATATTGTTGTCCCAAACTTTTTCAACAAATCTTTCTGTTTTACCACTGAAAACTTCCGCATAGTATTTAGAAAAGAATTGTCCAATTTCGTGAGGGTCGTTTGCAATATGTGTACCGACATGTATTGCCATATTTCTTGTTTCATCAGATTTCTGTCGCTTGATGAATTTACAGAAACCTGTGTGATCTCTTTCCAGGTCAGCACCTAGCTTCTGTAGATTACTTGAATAGTCTCTCTTAGTTAGAACCTTTGTTTGTTTTTGAATTTCACAGAATTAAATATAGAGATGAGGGTGATTCGTTCTCTTCCAAGATCTGTGTATTTTTTTCTTTCTTTTCATTAGTTTAATAAGTTAGAAGTCATCCAACCAGGGAAGGATGGGCCCCTGCCAAGAATGATAATAGGAACTGCATTTTTAATTTCTTGTTGTAAGATCTGTGTAATTAAAGACACATCTTTATCGATTGAGGATTTGTCGTTAATTTGATCCCTCGTTTTTTCTCTAATACAACGGACGAGTGCCGAATAATTTCCCTTTGACCAATGTCTTTTGGTAATCAGATTAGATCTATGTCTATTTAATTTCACGGAGAGCACAAAGGGAGGGTGGAAATTATCAATCTTCATAATGCCCTCCACAGGTTCGGAGATGATGTCAAGATTTTCAGAGGCAAAAACCAGGTCAAGTAGATTTTGTTCTTCCGCTTTCCGTTGTGTTTGTTTCAGGCGAACAAGCGAGCTGAAGTCTTTTAAGATTTCAAAACGCTTCCGCCCATAGCTATATGGCCCCTTATAGTTCAGAGAGTACCAATTGATATGGGGGGGCATTAAAGTCTCCAACAATTAAGATATCATTTCTTTCGCGTAATAGTTTGACAGCTAGAGCAGTAAAATGCTTGTTGAGATCATTTATGTCTAAGTCTGGAGCTACATAATAGTAACCCAGGAGTAAACCTCGTCGATTGCTGCTTTGAAAGTGGATCCATACGCATTCAATGTTGTCTTCAAAGTCAGAACGACGAGAAACCTGAAAGCTTTTTTTGACAAGTATCATTGCTCCGCCCCCTCTTCCCAGATGATGGTTATACTCTCGGTCGTGTCTGAAAAAATAGTAATTATTATCATCAAGGAAGCCATAAGGAAATTCATCGTTCAGCTACGTTTCAGTGATACAGACTCTTGCTCCATGCTCAAACTCGAGTGAAGGCAGTCATTTACACAGACATTCTGCATACGACGATTAATTTCAGAAAATGAAACTCCTTCACATGTCAACAAGTTGAATAAATTAAAAAAAAAATTAAACCGACTTAACAATGAAATTAATATGGGACCATCTTGGTGCTAAACCGAATTCAATGTAAAAAGAATTTTTAAAATCGGTTTATAAATGACGGAAATATCGATGAACATACATAAAAAATACAAACAAACAGACGAACATGGAACCTCCTTCTTTTTGAAGTCGGTTAAAAAACGCTCTCTGTTCCTGTTTCGTTGACTCCATTTTGTTGTTTGGATGAAGCGATCATTCGCAGAGCTTCAAAGCGCGACCTATCGTTTTTTCTCACGTGATGCAACACTTGCAACCTATTGTTCAATTTGAAAGTGGGCTTTCGCAATTGTTGAAAACAAAAACTTACGATCCTACACGTTGTCTTTTTTTTCCCCACACAAATTTTCGTTTTCATTTGTACGACCATTAAACAATTTTTAGGAGTTTTAGTACGGCCTTCTAGAAACTACCAGGCCTGAACATGGAAAAGATAACACATTGTTACGTCGAACTGGTGGTGCTATTACAGAAGTTAGTTCAACGTCACATTCTTAGTGCTTCAACTATACATTAATGACGTCATGTTCAGGCCTGGTAGTTTCTAGGAGGCCATGGTTTTAGCTAAAACCTATTTATAACTATGCACTCTTGGTTTTTACGTTTATCCGTCCGGCCGTCCTCTGTTTTCATATTCTGTATTTATAAATATGATTATTAACGTCTTAGCTCGGCTGTATCAACATTTCAGGGTTTTTCATGGACCCCTTCAAGTCGATTGCACGTCCTCTAACACTGATCTTTAAGAATACCAAGATATTGGCATATCATATAACTATCGATTCTTAGTGATGAATCAAGAATGAATACAATATTACTTTTTGTTTATCTTTTAAGTATTGTTGACATAGGCAAGCGCACGTGACGATCGCTTTGTCGAAGCACGATTACTCGAGCACTCAGGTTACACTGATAACACTGTCCAACAACAAAAAAATTACTGAACAGAGAAGCACCGTTTCTAAGGTAATTTTTTGCGTAGAATACAAAAATGACGCTCATTTTTGCATATCAGGTCTCAATTTTTCGTAAATCGTGATTGAAATTTTTAATTTTTTATGTAAATTTGACAGTTACACGTAAGTTTCAAAATAACTTAATATATATGTATATACGAGGGTTGGGGCAAAAGTCATGGCAACTATTTTTTTTCTTGTAGATACCAGTCCGGTTGGAAAATGTGACATAAACAGACGAAAGGACAAGGTGTTAACTACATGTGTGGACAATGAATAGCACTGAAATATCGTAGCACACTAATTTATTACGGTAGTATACAGGGCAATATGGCCTTCACGTTGCAAAAAAATGACAACACAGTACACATAAAGTTGACATGACAATCCTGGGCCTAAAGACCCTCAAAGTAGTCCCCTGCTGCTGTCACCACACGCTGCCAACGATGTGGGAGGCGCTGAATACTATCAGCCCGAACGTTGCTCACCACTGGTTGACACACGTCCTTGCTGAAACTTTCCTACCCACCGTGCTACTGTACGGTTTGGTAGGGCATTATTCCCAAGGGCTTCCACTAAATCACTGTGACATTCCATCGCATTTCTCCCTCGGAGAAAGGCTATTTTAATGTAAGCGCGCTGCTCAACACGGGTTACTTCCATCTCGCACGACACTCACCAACTGACTGATTTCACAGCCTCGCTGCACTACTGCCAGCTATCACAGAGCCACCTGTTGTTCTGCATACATACTATGCCTGCAGAACTTCCACACGACACATACGTTTGTGACCCGTTCACATATCTACAAGAAAAAAAATAGTTGCCATGACTTATGCCCCAACCCTCGTATATTTTATTTTCAGCTACATATAATATTTAAATAAATGAAAATGCCTAGAGGAACTTGCAAAAACAATCCAGATAATTTTTGTTTTATTTGTGGATGTGTAAACACAGGTTTATAAGCGAAAAATATCAAATTACGTCAAAAAACTTTATAATCTATATTTCGATTCATTTTAATTACTTAAGTGAAACTATAGTGTTTGGTCTAAAATGCCTTAATTTACAGAAATTATAAAATTTTAGTATGCGATTTACCAAAAATTGAGACCCGATAGAGAAAAACTGTTTGCAGATTCGGAATCAGTGCACCCAATTTACCAAAAGTCAACTACTCTTCGCCTAGTAATTTTTTGAAAGTTAAAAATTGTTGGACAATGTAATTGTACTGCGTTGATCAATTTATTTTAATAAGCGTTGATCAATTTGGAAGTGATTAAATGAATTTCCGTTGTTTATTAGGAACTTTGGCTAAACTTTAAAATTTTCGAATTTAAATTTACTTCTACGTCAGAGCTAAAGCTCCTTTTTGGAATGTTTGCAAAATTTTATTTAATTTTGAAGTTGCATCCTTTTTTTCATGAAATTTAGTTGATTTTAAAATTGCAACGCCCATTTATGCTTTCGCTAGCAGTTACGAAGTAAAATATTTTCAACACGATAACTTTCTGATAATGTCTTCTTGGATGTATATTAAACAGTATTTTAAGAGCATAAAAAAGTTGTAGAAACTGCAGTAAAGAAAAAGTAAGCATGAGAGGAGGTCGACTCGGTTTCGGAGAATCGTTGGCAGCCAGCAGAAGGTAAGACGTTAAGCGCATCTTAGTCGAGTTTCCTATCTTACGAACAGATCGTATGCGGTCGCCACAGCATGTGGACTTTTAATTTATTGCTCGCTTCCTTGAACGGAAAGAGGTCGTTTCGGCCTCCAGTGAAAGGCCATTCTTTTTCCCCGTGAAATATTAACATCTGTTTAAAAAAGTAATTTTAAAGAGGCCCGGAGACCGTCTAAAGAATGGAGTGATGACTTAATATACTTGAAAACTGATGCGGATTATGAGTTTCTTGAAAGCGAATTCAAAGAGACGCCTTTCATTCATTTTTCTGAGAAATAAAAATCGCGTAAACTGTAAGAAGATTAATAATTCAATTATCAGTGATGTTAACATTTTATGTTTTCATTTAGAAAGCATTTCTCTAATGGAATTTCTTTTTACAAATTTTAACTGAGCTTTTGATTCATGATTAATAAAAATTCTCTAAAACGAATTATAGCTGTATAAACTTGTCATAAAAATAACAAAAGAACTTTTCAAATATAAATCATTACTGAGCAATTAATTTTGCAAAAAATGATTTATATTCAAAAGTATAAGAAAAAATGTCCAATAGAAAAGTCGAGAATGTATAGCTCTTATCAACACGATATTTATTAATACTGCATAATAAATTTATTTTGTTTTTTCTTTAAAATGACAAGGTTTACACGATCCATTCTTATCGTATGCTTCTTTCTTTTCACCAAGCTGAAAATGCTAAACTTGTGCAACAGGCTGCTTCCGACATTGGTTTTTGTAATAATGAACCATTTCTGAATGACAAAATGAAGAAAATAACTCATACATTGACATGTAGACCCGATGATCATGTGCCTTCTGTTTAGCGTTTTTCTTCCTTGTGACTGGAATTCTAAGCAAAATTCTAATTATAAACCAAATTCTTCTTTTATAAGCGTCCCCCACATCATCTGTCCGTCTGCTACAAAAAAGAAGCGATCGTAAGCATCCTCAAAACCAGTAAGATAAAATTTTTTGGCTACTGCCTGAACGAAGCGGCGACTTCCCTTTGTATATCTTCATCATCGCTTCCATTAAGAGGATCGAACAGCTTCATCGTAGGGAAAGTCTTCACCCCAAAGATGATGTTTAAGAGGGCCAAATAAATGGAAGTCGCTTGGAGCAAAGTCAGGGCTATACGGAGGATGCTCGAGGACTTTCACTTGAACTTTCTCAGCATCTCAGTTGTCTTGTTGGCAGTAAGAGAAAGTTCACAGTCTTATGGGATTACGAGGAAATACTACTTATCATATATCCCTGACTTTGCTCCACACGACTTCCGTTTGTTCGGTCCTTTTAAACATCATCTTTCGGCCGACGATAAAGCTCTACAAAAAGAAGTCACCAACCCGTTCAACTGCAACCCAAAGAAGTTTATCTTACTGGTTTTGAAGGGCTTGTGAAACGATGAGACAAATGCCTCAATGTACAGAGAGATTATGCGGAGAAATAAAAGTAGTTTTCAAATCAGTACTCGTATTTGTTTCATTTCTATATCCATTTGTAGTTAACTTACTGATCTCCGCTCGTATATGGGTATAACTCCGCGCCCTTAAAATCTTTAAAACGCCGTTATAAAAGGTAGTTTCGAAAAATGAAGAGTAAAACAACTTATCTAATAATAGTAATTTCAAAATACATGCTCAAAGTTGCCTTCTGCCATGTTTTACAAGCCGCAATTCGACGTAACAGTGACTATCAGATCCTCTCAAAGATTCCAGGAATTTCCGGAATATTTCCAGCAGCCACTGTTATCCTCGCAACAAGATCGTCTTCTGAGATGATCGTCTCCTCATAAATAAGGTCCTTCATGTATCCCTGTCACAACTTAAACTAATTAGTAGAGTGAAAATTAATTGTGCAGGAGGAGAATGGGGTGGTAGACAACAATTTATAATATAAATCTGTTTAATGACAGAATTAATAAGATTGATCGGTAATATTTATCGATCTACAAACTAATTATCTCTTTTAGTATAATTTCAAAGGGTGTAATTTCTACACTAGCCAAAATATGAATATTATTTGCATAATACTCTGGAAGGACAATAAAGGATCTCAGCTTCGTTAATAGCAAATAGTTTAAAGTTTAACTTTACTCCTGAGGTATTATCTTCAGATGTGTTTATGCTGTCCTCGGCAATTGGATTCTCGTAGACTTGGAGCCGGGAATACCAAAAGCGACTGAAGCTGGAATACGTGAAATTGGCCCTAGAGGCAACTGTAGTAGCTGTACACGGCGACCTATAGAGGTTAAGCTTCTCGTAGGTGGGGGCTACGGAGAAATAAAAGAAACACATTAATATTAAGTTATCGGTTTCACTGGAAAACAATTTCAATACACAGCACAATGGACACCAAATAAGAATTACTACCAAAGGACGCAACGCTGCCCACAGAGCGCGGTAGGCTGACTAGGGCCCCGTCGACGCTACCTAACGCTAATGGCTCGCTGCCGTTGCGACTCTGCTCCTCTTTCTCCCAAGAAAGCGAAGAATGCATTTCTGTCCAATTCAAATGCTCGCTACGCTGGCCGGATACTTCTGTTTCCGAATCGCAGTACTCCTGGCAGTGGACGCTAGTGCGACGTTTGGACGGACGGTAGCTAGGGGAGGGTCTCGCATCTGCTCGTCCCGAGTTTCATTAGATTCTCCCGAAATTCTGCTTATTTCCTCGCCGTTGTTTATAGAGTCCGTTCCCTTTGTACGTTCGGAGGGTTGAACTCGCAAGGCGATATCCTTGTGGGTAACGACTCCGCTAAACACGGGCCCGACGTCAAGCTGCCAATCACTTAGTCTCTTAACTTCTCCAATCTCTGAATAGGAAGCCTTTCATCGCTACACGTCCCTCGGGCACCTCGATAAGCACTAGTCTTGTCAATTATGTTAAACTTAACATCTGGAGGGGGCCGCTAAATGTAAGAATTATAAGGCTTACTTAGTCTGGGGCTTTCTTCGAGTAAGACCGGTCGGGCCGAGTAGCTTTAGCTCGATACGACGTACCCGCTTCGTAATTGCGCCAGCGATTCTTGCTCACGGGCGGCGATATTCGGCTCGTCCCAGCCTTGTCTCTCGCTAACGGGGTGAAAGTCCGCTCTCGACGACGTTTGGAAAAATTGTCTCTCGTCCTTTTCCTTTCGCGGCTCTCGCTTCCACGTATCAATCTTTTCCCACTAAAGCGACCCGTTGCCGTTCGTACCTTCTCCATTCAAAACTTTCAACCCTCTGCCTTCTAAAATTTTCTTATCATTTTTTCCTCCTTCGCTCTTTTTTTTTCTACGAATCGCAGCTTCCGCTGATCGCTCACCTTCCGACTTCTTCCATTCTTCTTAGCGAGGGTCGGCTTTTTCTTCGCCTTATTTTCTTCTCTTCTCTCTTCTTCTTCCAATGTCACCTCTTTTGATCTTTTCATTTCTTTCTCAAAATGAGGTGGCAATCCCCATAAAGAGAAATCTAGGGATGTAAAGCGGGTTATCTTGGGGGCCAAGCGACGGTCTTCAAAATCAATGTTTAAGGTAGTCGCATACTATCCAGTGAGTACAAGAAATTGGATATTTGTTGGCTTTTTCTTGGGGACTGTTAGTCACATTGGACAGTTGACGTGCTAGTGGTGGTTCTACTTTGGGCCAACATCTCTCTCGCAACCAGTGCTGCTGACTCAAAAAAATTTTTTCCGCTAAAATAGGGAAAAAAATGTCAAAAATCAATTGAATTCAATTGTACTAATGAAATGAAATTGATTTGATTGATAGATTAATTTTTTGTTACCACAGAAAAGGACAAAGGTAGCTCGGTGCCATACAAGAATCCCAACAAGACATAATTTAGCTGAGAGTTCCTTGTTCGAGTACACGCTGTGGGAGTATTTTTTCCTCTTTTCATCAATAACTTAAACATCTGAGATATCAAAAAGGAAAACTTCTAATCCAAAAGAAATTGCGGATTAGAGCTTTTCCCTTTTTGGTTGTTCCATTCCACAATACTTACTTATTTTTCGATCTGAGATATGGCATAGGATAAACATAGAGCATTCTTGCGTTATTCTTTAATGAATATTACGCCATCAGATAAGATAATCCCAGTCTGCGAACTAGGTAACTGCTCTAATCAGCCCAAAGGAAATGTAAATAGCGTAATGCTTCTATGTCTACAGTGGCTCAGTTGGTTAGGGAGTCAGCCTGATTAGTTACAGATTCCTGGTTCGAGTCCAGGCTGTGGAATTTTCTTTCTTATTTTCATTAAAAATTTTATTATGAATTTTGTTTTTTAAAATAAATTTAGGAAAGCAAACTAATTTCTAAAATTATTAATAACATTTTATAATAAAGGTGATGAAACGCAACCACTTTCCACAATATTATTTATTCAGTTGTAAGAAAATAATATTGTGGAATGAGATTGTATTCCATATTGTGGACCGTGTTAAATTTCTTAACTTTTATCAATATTATTTAAAATATTGGAGTAATTATTGGAAAGCATGGTGAAAATAAAATTGGTATTGTGTTAGCTATCATATTGAAAACGTGTTGGGCAACTTCAGTACAGATGTTGGCAAAATGTTGGCTCAATGGTTGCAGCCAACGTTGGCTCCAATTGTAGGCCCAATGTATTGCCAACATATGCCCAACCAATGAGCCAATAGTTGGCCCACTCATATGTGCTCATTTGTTATATTGCTGAAATGCGTGGGATACCCGTCATGTTGAAACCACATTTCTAAATCTAATATATCAAGATAAACCTTCTAACAATCCAGGCAACGATAAGTATCCGATAAGTATTCCCGTTAAGTCGGATAAGAAGGAAATATTGGCTAATCACATGATCAGGGACGATTCCAGCTCAAATGTTAACGGAGAATCTTTCTTGAAAGCCACCCATCCTTATGGCATGAGGATTTTCAAATGCTCCGATATGGAAATTATGAAAATGGAAAATTCCCTCGCATGTAAACGTTGCTCCATCCATAAATACCACATAAATGGGAAAGGCAGGTTCAATCGCAGTCCGATGCAAAAACCACTGAACGTAATCTCTACGTTCTAGATAATCCCAAGGCTGAAAGTTATGGGCTTTCTAAAAATGATATGAGTGTAGTTTTTCGTCGTGTCGACATCTCCATACAAGGCTATGATTTATCCCCGTAATTCGAGCAATTGTGCGGGTACTTGTCTGGGAAGTTTCTTACACCTGTCTATTAATTCTTGTTCAACTGCAGGCGTCCTTGCATCTCTTAAATAAATACTTGCATGACTTTTGAATAATTAAATAACATTATGTCACGGAATTTTAATGATTTTATTAATTCCGATGACATAGTCGATCGTTTTCGCTCTAGAGTATTCTACAATTCGGAGCGAAAACGGAATCGACGTCGTCAGCGTCATATTCAACATCAAATCGCAGGAACCAATCAGGGAGGAGCGAGGCTCTCGAGTGCAGGCTCGAAGGGAGAGCAGAGACAGAGAGGGAGAAGGAAATTGGCGACGACCGATGGACGATGGAAGGAAAAGAGGCTCCTGGCCACGACTGATGGAATGCAGCGGGTCGGTTTAGTTATCGACACACTGAAGGGGAAGGCCCGTCCTCAAGCCGCTGCGACGGAGACGTCTACGGAGACGGCGTGTGTCTCGAGATGCAATGCCGTGCCATGCGGAGAAGCCCAGACGGCGGAGACTCGTGCCGACGCAAAACGTAAGAGTCTGCTTCGTGAAAAGTGCCCGTCGCCGGTGTTCGGCTTGCTTCCCCGTGCGCCGAGTGTTTCAGTCGCCGACCAGGGATTTGCCTTAGTAAGTGCGTCCATTACAGTAGGCTGTGTAGCCACACTAATTAAGAAAACATTTTCTGAGCTAAGTCGCCGTGACGTGTATAAGTGCACTCAAGTGTGTGGGCTTTGGCCCTGCGGCATGCGGGCATACCTTACGACCCAGTTTGGATTCGTGATAATTAAGTGTAGTGATGTGTCATTTAGTTCACGAAGAAAATAAGTTGGAGTCAAGTTATGTAATTGCCCATTTTTCTTAACATGTGCACTTAATGTTTCCTCTTCCATCATAATTTGTATTAACAAGTAATGTCTATAGTATTCCTTTATAGACCTCATGTGACATTCGCATTTCTATTTTGCAACAAGTGAACTTGGAGCTAATTTATTTTGTATTCATTCAATAATAAGCTGTTTGGCCTTAAAAAGGTTTTCAAAGTGTTGTGTATTAGTTCTCTGTGTTGCTTGTAAGTGTTATGACTAATTGACTTTCCTGGACAATGAACTTTAGCCGAGTTGTGACTATTTAGATGTAGTTTTGCTTACTACTAAATTTCTCGCAACTGGAACTTTTATCTGCAAGCGGTCGCATTATCATGCGTGGTTTTCTTATGTGAGATATAAAATTCACTAGTATGTAAAGTGTGAATTTCTGTGCTAGTGCAATTGAATCTTTTTGGAACTCATACGTTTAAGCTTATGTTTAACATGTTGTTTGTTATTTGTTTAAAGTAAACAAATTGAAGGTCGGCTTTGTTAAAGGCATGTTGGAGACCGACCCAGTTAAGTTGCTATTTCTACTTTGACCCATATCAGTGTCTAGTGTTAAGCAATTTATTGTCATTGAACTTTTTTCCAATAGCGACTTTTTGGGATGAAATTTATTTAACTAATTTTGCTCTCGCAATTGGAACTATTGTTTGCGAGTGCACCGCTTTGTGTTTGTGTAAGCTCTTATGGTAGTTGTAAAATTCATTAGAATGTGGAGTGTAAATTACCGTAACCGTTCAATTGAATTCTAATTGTCTTCATATGTTTAAGCAATTGTCTGGCATATTATTATTATTTGCTTAAAACGAATAAGTTGGAGGTTGGTTTCTTTTTAGATATTTTGGAGACCGACCCAGTTAAGTTGCTATTTCTAATTTGACCTATATCAGTGTCTGGTGTCAAGCAATTTAGTTAACTAGCTAATAAGTTAATTGTTTTCACTGATTTAGCGGTTTAAGCTATTTCTTTTATGTGAATTTAGTAATTACCGTTTTTGATCGTTTAGATATTAATTGTTGTATTTCATTTATTTAGCTTGTAAGCTTTGTATTTGGTTACTAGCTGAATTATAATTGTAAAGGCTTACGTTTGAGCCTTTGATGTAATTTACTTTTAGGCTGGTAAGCCTTGAAGGTTCGAATTAAGTTTAAGGTTAAGCTTCTAGTTTTGGATTATTCGCACTGAGGTGCGGGAATAGGCTAACCTTTCCATATTTAACCTTGTTTGATATCTATGCATATTTGTGAATAGTGGTGTTTGTTTTGGCTTAAAGGTACCCACTTGGTTCCTTCATAGTCACTTATTCTTTTACTTATAATTTTCCAATAAACTTTATCATTTATTATCTTAAACTGTGCGCTGTTACATGTTATTTATTTTCCACTGCGCTACTCCAAATTTTAGCCATAATTACATGTGACACATTATTAAAATTCCAGAGATCTGGAGGTTTTATTTAAATGTACATTACATTTAAGTATTATAACGTACTCGGTGGTATCTCACAGCTCCAAGACCAAAGGGAATAAATAGAATTTCAAAAATCCAAAATTAAGCAAAAAGGTTCTTCCTTAAGACGGGGCCTGTTTGAACTAAAAGACCCACTTCCCCAAAATAAGAAGACGATATCCCAAATATGCGGTTTTTCCCATTCTAGTTTATTGTCTTTCATTAATAAGTACAATTAATATTAATGGCAGAAAATAATCTAAATCGCAATACAAGATTTAATACAAATGGTGCTAAAAAATAATTCCATAAGGTCCAACTCGGTCATCTTCGGTAGGTAAGCATCAACTTTGCTTTCCGGAAGTAGGTCCTTGAGCCAGCCCGAGTGACAATTGGGATGCCTGAAATTAAAAAAAAAGAAACAAAAATATCCAAAGCAGACTAACACAGAAATTCTTTATAACAATGAAAGAGAGGAAAACGGACATACTTCTTTTTAAGCCTTATTTTAATTACAAAATATAAGACAGCGAGGATTAAAGAATTATATAAAAAGGCTGTCGTAAACAATTACAGTCGGAACACTGATTATCACTTGATTAAAACCTCTTCAATATCTAATTTTACTGTATCTCACCACTGTTGACACAGACATACGGAATTGAAGCGCCAGCTTGCTGTGGAGACGTTCTATGGCTTGGAAATTACTTGGTTTCGTCTTGTCGAACCTTCAATCGTCTACCCGAAACATGGATATGGACTGCATCCTTGGTCGTTCGTTTTCAGTCAATACGACCGGCTACTTTGACTACTCTTTTCCTAGAAACGATAGCTCCCGTCAGCAGCCCCAACCCTGGCGTCAAGCTCTGGCCCTGGTGGCACGCGTCCACCTTCGAAGCTGTTCATCTCTCACCAGTAGTAACAGCGGGTGTTCGTGCAATCAAATAATTAGTAACTTTATGATATGTTTAAATTCATGAGTTACCTATTTTCGTATCAATCTATTCCTCGGCTCGTCAATCTCAGTTGTTATTGACGTACGAAAAACATGTATCCGCATTGCGTCATTTTCGCGACTAGCCTAGAGTCATCGGAGAATACCATATACAAACCACACTCGGTTCAGTCAGAAGACATCTGTGGATCAGCGGATGGAAGGCAGGACAAAGTAAGGCTATCCCCTTTACTTGCTGTCGACACAGCTCCTAGAAACCCCCAACCACTGGTCAGCCGTGGGCAAGATGAGGCGGCGATCTGCCTAAACGAATTTGCTCAATCCATATAGGGTCGATTCTGTCTGAAAAAGTGTCATGCACAACACTACTGCCATCTGACATTCAGAGTTTGAATAATCAGTCATGGCTGCGTAAAGTTTAATGAGCATTACTCACCATTCAAATAGTCATCGCTCCGCTTAGAGTTTACAATGTTATTCCTGTAGAAGTATGTCTGAAGAATTGCTGAAATTGTATGGAACTGAAAAGCCAATGTATGGGTCTGCATTTTGCAGTGAAAATACGGTAAACTAACCGGAAAAGAACCCTACCTGGACTTTTTTTTAAATCTTTACTGGATTTGAGCAATTGTTAACCACGTTTGATAGGGGTAACGATCAATTTAAATCACTTGATGTAGATACGTTGTTTTTTAATTTTAAAAATTCTACATTTTATAAAAATGATCTTTTATTCCGAGTGTTTTTTCAATTATTATAAAGCATTTTAATCACATTTTCCAATTCTGTTAATATTTACAGAATTTGAGTCAATTCTCCTATCCGGCGCATGCCATTTTGAACAATGCTAATGCTTACACGGTGCTTTTTCCTTACAACCTAACCTAACCTAACATAACATAACATAACCTAACGTGAGCTAATCTAATCTAATCTAATCTAATCTTCCTTCACTCACGACAGACTTCTCAATGATCTTTCTCATCAATCGCTCTTCTCTTCTCTTCTTTCTTCGAGTTTGCAAGGCAAATCAGCTGCTGCCTCAGATGTCGAAGGGCGTGACGAACGCCTCAGTTAGGCCTAACCCGCCATTTTGTTTAAAAAAAAAAAGGGCGTGGTCCGGGCCATTTTTTGGATAGCTGAAAGTTTATCGCTTC
>JAHWFO010074531.1:130750-140804 GCA_023313115.1 Rhysida immarginata | reverse complement strand
CCTTTAGTACTTCGACTGGGTCAAACATCAACTTCTCGAAGTCTAAAGGCATCGCTGTTGGGAATTGGTCAGCATCTTCCCTCAGCGAATTTCCTTTGATATGGGGTCCAAATATTAAGGTTTTGGGTCTCCATTTTGCTTTTGAACCTAATATTGATACATTGCAGTGGGCTGATACCGTTTCAAAGTGCAGGGAACATCTCGAGAAACGGTTCTGGTTGCCCATTTCCATGTATCACAAAGTCACCTTTTTGAAGACCTTTTTACTTCCAATGATTACTTTCCATTGTCTTCTGGAATCGCCATCTGAGACTACTTTGGAAGGGTTGATGAGTCTTTTCCTGAAGTTTGTGTGGGGACCTTCAGTGAAGAAACGCCCACTTCCTGACCGCTTGCTCTTCCTCCCTTATGAGGCAGGTGGATTAGGAGTCCCTTTGCTTTATAACCATATTATTTCGCATGTTGCCTCTATTTTTGTCCGTATCTTCTGTTCTCCAGCACCAATCTGGTCTTGCTTTATTTTTCTTCATTTAAACGGTTTTTTTAAATCTATTGGTTTGCCTACTCTTAGCAACACACCTGTTGTTGTCTACTCTCAGAAATCTCCTTTTTATGCTTGGTTAAAGAGTATTTTTGTTAAGTTTTCCCCCTTCTTAAAGGCTCTTAATCCAGCCCTCCTAGGTTCGCTTAGGAAGGCATGGCTATATGAACAGCTTCTTCCTGCCGGTGAAAGCCAGCTCTCAGTTATGTATTCGCCTATGCTCTCTGTGCGAATTAGTAAACTGATGTATTTGGTTAGTTATGAGCGCCACTGGTTTGACACCCAGTGGCGGCTCCTTCACGAAGGGTTTTTTACCTTAAGGGACGTTTTTCAGTGGCACTTGGTGCCTTCAGATGCTTGCATTGAGTGTGGGTTGCCAGAGAGTGTGGAGCATATTTTCTTCTCCTGCACATATGCTCAAACTTGTTGGTCCTATTTTAAGGACCACTTCCACCTCAGGGTTCTTTCTTTCAAGACCATCAAGTTTTTGGTTAATGAAGTATCTGGCCAACCTTTGGCACTTGATGTGGCGCTCCCTATTGGTTTTATTAACAGGCAACTGTGGATTAGTAGGTCCATCAGGTTAAAAGGTCTCCCGCTTCCATCTGCGGTTGTGTGGAGTAAGGCACATAGTGCTTTGCGATTGTTTTTGCTGGCCGAGTGGCATCGGCTTTCGCCAGCTGTTTTTAAGAAGAGGTTCGCCTCCTCAGGGAACTTGTGTAGAGTTACGCGTTCCGAAAAGGCTTTCTACTATACATTTCCAGGTACCCTGGGTGTGTAGTAGGGTTTTTCAAGTTTATGTTTAAGTGTGTTTGTCTTTTGTAACTTTTGGTCTCTGAGACATGTAAATCGTCTCGTTGTAGGCGTGTTTCTCAGAAGTTATAAGCGTTTGCTCTGAGGCAGTGGCTCTCCACTGCCACATTGACTACATGTGCGCTTGATGCACTGCTAACATCTTAAGTGCGTCCCGTAAGTTGGGTGGGGTACCCTACCCACTTGCGTCCAACACCAGTAGTTGACCCCGGCTTCCCCGTTGACCATCGCTTCTCGGCCTTTTGGCTAAGATCAAAGTGTGAGTGGAGTCCTTTACATTTAAAGGATGACTTGGTATCTTTCATCTTGGCCAATGGGCTGATTCGATCTACAGATTTCCATGGGTAGTCATTTGGCGGATCCACTTCCATCAAGGGTCGCCTATTGATGGAACTATCTCCGTCGGTGGCTACCATGGGCTATTGGCCGTCTTGGGCGGCACTATTGATCGTCGGGCCCGTTTTTGTCTGGCCCAGTGTGGTCAACGGTGGGACTATTGAACCCCCCTACAGGCTTGCTACAGACTGTTTCAAGACCTGTAGTTGACCCCGGACCACAGCCAGTTGGTGAGTATTGTTTCATATACTACCCCCCCTCCCTTTCTCCCAATCCCCTATCCCCAGCAGGCTTCTGCTTGCTCCACTTCCAGAATAGGTCGCTTCTCTGAAGCACTGCCCCTGTAAGTGGCTTCCCCAACTCTTTTGTCCCTACCTCTCTTACTCCCTTCCCAGGTGCAGTGGCTGGAGGGGCACGCTTGAAACACAGCGTGTCATTCGAAAGCTGCTGCGGGTGATATCCCTATGGCCCTATAGCCTATAGCCTCCCTCTCCTCTTTTTCTCATCCCCCCTCCGGTGGGGAGGCCTAAGGGGCATACTGCAATTGCAGCAAGCCAACCAAGGGTCTCCTCGGATGGTTGTGTCTTTGCCATCCTAAAGCCAGAACCCCCTTCCCTATGGACCAATCTCACCTTCCCGACTGTGAAGTCCCATCATGCTCTGGTGACACTGCCTCCATAGATCGACTCATTAACACCAGTCCCACCACTGAAGCGAGCAATACCCATTATCAGGATGCCAGCGAACTTAACCAGTCTGATAATAGAATAGTCAGGGAAGGCAATTGCCTCATTATTCTTTTTCCATGTCCCACAACATTTTGTTGCCCTGAACAGAACTGCTCAGCCAGTTTTCATTCCAACGTATGGACTTCTATGCGCCATTCCCTGCAGCGTCACCTATATAAGCTCCATAACATCACAATCAATTCCACAACCAATAGGTGCCGACTTTGCAATCTTGATTTAGGCATCCGACCGTCGGGTCACACGTGTGCGCAACAGGTTCCTATTGCTGCTGTCAACCCTGGGAATCCCCCATGTCACCAATGTTCGCTATGTGAGGAAGCATTCCCCTCCAGACGTGGGCTCATCAACCATGAGGCCAAACACAAACGTGACGCTCAGCGCACCAGTCAACCTCAAGTCTCACTACCCACTCCAGCAACAAGGAAACAGCGACAAAGATGTCGCAGACCATTTACCCGTCCTCAACCTGGATCTCTGACACCCCACAACATTCCAGCCGACAACCAAAATGGGTCGCGGGAGATCATTCCCTCAGGCAATAACCAGCTCTCAGATAACTTGGAAGATGAAGGAAATTCCTCAAATGAGGAATCCCCCACATCCCCCACATCTCCAGGCTCAGCAGTGAATCTGCCAATCACCGAACCATTAGGCAATAATGACCTGGAAACAGGGCCCCTCCTTGTTGACCTCATCACTTCTGATGACAACTCGCCCATTCATGAATTCTTCCCAGTATTCAGAGACTTATTGGCAGCCCCAATATCAAACGACACTTGGGCAGAATTCCAGGCCCAGCTGGAAAACCTGACAAGGAAAGTTACCGAAATTGTCAGGTTGCCCCCACCAGCCAATAAGACCGGGAGACAGCGGCCAAATTTGGCCGAAGATGCAAAAGCCATCCAGGCTCTGTATCGCCGTAATCGCCGGCGAGCAGTTAGGGCGATCTTGGAAACACCCTCGTCTCTATGCCCAATTACAGTGGAAGAGACTGAGACACACTACAGGAACCTGTGGGTGCCAGCCCCATTTGATCCTACATTCTTCACAGACGCGACTAAAGCACCTGAACCAGTTAACATCTTGCCATTTTCAACAGTAGAAGTCAGTGCCAAACTTAAGAGGTGCGAAAATTCAGCACCTGGCTCTGATAGAATAACATACCACCATTGGAAATCTGTAGATCCGAAAGCAATTATCATTACCCTCATTTGCAATATGTGCTTAAAGTACCAGCAGATACCTCAAGCTTGGAAGCACTCCACTACTATTCTACTACACAAAAAAGGGGATGAATCAGACCCATCAAACTGGCGCCCAATCTCGCTGACACGATCCATCTACAAGATCTACACTGGATTGTTGGCTGGACGCCTGACAAGGTGGTGTGAGGATTTCCTGATATTGAGCCCATGCCAAAAAGGTTTCCGGCCCCATGATGGGGTGTTCGAACATAATTTTATAATTCAAGAAAGAATGAACGCAAGTCGCTGCTCCGATTCTGATCTTTGCATAGCATGGCTTGACATTTCAAACGCATTTGGCAGCATCCCCCATGAAGCCATTACTCTGGCTCTCAGGTCCTCTGGAGCAGGAGAAGACTTCGCCAAGCTAGTAGAGGACCTGTATAAAAACTCCACAACCACCATCTTAGTGGAGGAAGGGCACACGAATCCAATTCCTGTAGATTCGGGAGTACGCCAGGGCTGCCCTCTTAGTGGGCTCCTTTTCAACCTTGTAATTGACCCCCTTATCAAGATGGTGCAGGGCAACAACACACATCACCGCATTCTCGCATATGCGGACGACCTCTGCATATTGGGAGACAGCCCTGTATCACTCCAAGCAAGCTTGGATGACCTACACGGAAAGAGCACCAAGGTCAACTTGTATTTCAATCCGTCCAAATGCAGCTCGATACACCTGTCAGGCCGCACCCCAGTAGGGACCCGACCCTCCACATTTAAAGTAGGAGATAGCACCATTAGGCAGCTATCAGATGGCGAAGCCACCACCTTCCTTGGAAAGCCAGTGGGTTTCAATATTCTGAACAACAAGGCATCCCTAAAAGAGATAGTAGATTCTGGCCTGAAGATCCTTCATTCCAGGCTTGCTCCTTGGCAAAGACTTGATGCTCTACGAACATTCTTTTATCCCTCAACTCTGTTTGCTCTTAGAATGGCCATGTTTTCTAAGGGCGACTGGAAAAGGGTAGACGAGGTCCTTCGGCCGGAACTTAAGCGCACTCTGAACATTCCCCAAGAGGCATCAAACAACTACCTTTACGGGTCTCGTGCCTCAGGATGCTGTGGTATCCCAATGCTGGCTAATGATCATGACATCCTCAATATAGACAGCGCATTCAAGCTACTAACGTCCAAAGATGAAATAGTATGCCATATCGCTCAGTCATCGGTACTGGTGACTGTCTCCTCCCGTCTTCGCCGTCCAGTGGACTTCGGTGATGTTGGCGAGTTTCTAAGCTCTAAACAGGATGGTGAATACCACCACTCGACCAACAGCATCCGAAACTGCTGGACAGATGCAAGAAAATCATCAAGTCGCCTATCAATTCAATGGCACTTTGAACAGAATGAACCTGTGCTTACTGGTCTGGACAAAACCCTACGCAACAACAACTGCACCAACATATGCAGGGAACTTAGATCTGCACTGTCCACTATTCAGGCGAACGCCCTGCTGGCCCTGCCTAATCAAGGAAAAGCTATGCAATGTGTAGCTGCAGCCCCAGCCAGCACCCACTTCCTACTAACAGGGTATGCGACTAGATTTGCAGACTGGCGCTTCATACACCGTGCCCGTCTCAATCTGGTACCCCTCAATGGAGCATTGCATGGAAGAAATGACAACAACAAATCGTGCCGACGATGTGGCTACCGGAACGAAACCCTGCCGCATGTCATCTGCCATTGCATGAGATATTCTGATGCAATGCAATGTAGGCACAATGCCATCGTCGATCGCATAAAAAAGATGGCTGAACGCAAATGCAGGCTCATTGGTGAGAACCAAGCAGTGATCCCCAGCTCAACCCTCCGCCCCGATCTGATCCTTGTTGAAAGGGACAGGTGCTACATCGTTGACGTCACTTGCCCCTTCGACAATACGCGCCAAGCATTTGCTGAAGCTCGTGAGGCTAAACTCCAAAAATATCTCCCCCTCGTAGATTCATTACAGAAAAACTACACCACTGTGACTGTTGAACCCATCGTCGTAGGAGCCCTTGGTTCCTGGGACCCAGAAAATGACTCCTTCATCTCGAAACTGTGCAGCAAATACTATGCTAGCCTGTTTCACAAACTATGTGTATCTGATGTAATTAAATGGTCTCGTGACATCTATATACATCATCTTACAGATGTCCGACAATACTAAGCCACACGTATGTTAATTATTTTTTTTTTATTTTTTATTTTTTTTTATTTTTTTATTATTTTTTTTTTATTCATTTTTTTTCCCCTTCCCCCCAGACGCAGTGATGAACTAAAATGAAAACTGATATCTTATCCACTCAATTGTGGCGCATAAACATTATTCTGAGCCTCTGTTCTTTTCCTGCAGAACCATGGTGAGTATTGTTGGTAAGTAACTTACCCTTTTTCCCTTCCGTTCCCATCCCCAAGCAGTCTCCTGCTTGCTCCACTTCCAGAGTAGGTCGCTTCTCTGAAGCACTACCTTTGTAAGTGGTTCCCTCCCCTATCCTTGGTGCAGTGGCTGGAGGGGCACGCTTGAAACACAGCATGTCATTCGAAGGCTGCTGCGGGTGATATCCCTATGGTCACCCTTTAGCCATCCCTTTCCCGGTGCAGTGGTTGGAGGGGCACGCTTGAAACACAGCGTGTCATTCGAAGACTGCTGCGGGTGATATCCCCATGGTCACCCTTTAGCCTTCCCCACCTCTCTCCACCTGTCCCTTGCAGGTAGCCTGGAAAGACACCCCGATCACTCGGAGTGGCCTCTACAGGTGACTGCAGGTGACAGTTTCCGACTAACAATTTCCCCACCCCAACATACCCGCCATGGACCCCCCTACTACAAGCGATGACGAGGCCGTCCAGGCCCAACACCACCCTGATGGTGTATCTATTATTCTACCTGCCCCCGTGCAGACGCCAGACTCTCTTACTACCCATGAGACTCCTGTACAGTCTCCATCACCATCCACGGCTGAGGAACCCCGACCTATGGATCTGAGTCCCTCCCACGTCCAGGCTAGTGATGTTCCCCCTAGCCGGCTCCTCAGACGAGACAACCTTTTGGTTGTGTTTTTTCCTGCCCCGTCAACATTTGACTGCACCGAGGCTGGCTGCTCCTCGAGGTTCCGGAGCAACACATGGTCTGCCATGCGCAGGTCGCTGGAACGTCACCTATTCAGCGACCATGCTATCGTCATCACAGCCAACAACAACAAATGTGCTGGCTGCCTCCGGAGCATCGGGAACCGCCCCAGCCTCCACAAGTGTGACCGCCCTGCGCCAGCAAGAGCAGCCTCTCCTCCTACTTCACACCCATTCAAATGCCCTTCGTGCCCGGAGTCTTACCCCTCCAAGCGTGGCCTCCAGAACCACCTGGGGTGGCACCGGCAGGTCGAGCTAAAAGCCCAGGCACATAGTGTGGCCCTGCCGCTCCCGGCCACTAGGAAACGGCGGCGCCACGCACCAACCAACAGTCAGCAGGCCCCTCAGGATGTCCCATTAGGTGACCCTTCCAGCACTTCTCCATCTCCACCTATGAGCAACCCTGCATCTCCAGGGACCACTATAGCCTCTCCACACACGCACAGCTCCAACCAGCTCCCACCTTCATCCCCAATCGCCAGCATCATCCACACAAGCCAGGTGGCCTCCGGCTCAGCACCGGCCAGGCCTGCAGCCCCCTGATCACCAACTCCCTCTTCTCTTGGTGAGTCAGAGCCAGACCCTATCCTTGACATTACCCCTTCACCAGATGACGCCCTACCTGACCCCCCCGAGGTGGCCTCCGAACCATCACTGGAGACCCCCAATAATGACGACTTCCCGCTCATAGAATTCCAGCCAACATTCAACGAGCTGGCTTCGGCCCCCATCACTGACGACAACTGGGGCAGGTTCGAGACAGAGTTGGAGCGCCTCACTGAGAAGGTCGCAGCCCTGGTGAAGCTCCCCCCTGACCCAGGGCAACATAACGGAAGGAGAGCCACACGTGCGGATGACGCACAGGCCCTCCAGGCACTCTATCGCCGCAACCGTCGCAGGGCGGTGAGGATGGTCCTTGAGGCCCCATCACCCAATTGCCCCATACCTACTCAGGTCATCGAGGACCACTTCACTCAGGCATGGCGCCCAGGCCAATTGGATGCCACCGTGTACGCCAACACGATCGGAGCCCCGGAGCCAGTCAGCATGGACCCCTTCACGCCGCTGGAGGTACAGGCAAGGCTGAAGCGCAGTGAGAACTCGGCGCCTGGGTCCGACAGAATCACCTACCAGCACTGGAGATCTGTTGACCCTATGGCGTTGGTCCTCGCTCCTGTCTTCAACACTTGCCTCAGACACCACCGGATCCCCAGCACGTGGAAACACTCAACAACAGTCCTGATCCACAAGAAGGGCGACCACCATGACCCTTCGAACTGGCGACCCATCTCACTCTTGAGGACGATATATAAGCTCTTCACAAGCGTCCTCACCGCCAGGCTCTCAGCATGGTGCGACAAACACGCAGTGCTCTCACACTGTCAGAAGGGGTTTCTCCCTTATGATGGTGTGCATGAGCACAACTTTATTCTCCAATCACGTCTGGAGGCAGCCCGGAAAACCCGAACGGATGTCTGCATTGCCTGGTTGGATCTGTCGGACGCCTTCGGCAGTATCCCCCACCCCGCCATCTCCTCCGCCTTGCGGGCATCCGGTGCAGGGTCTGATTTCATCGACCTCGTCTCCAATATCTACTCTGACGCCACCACATCCATCAGAACAGCAGAGGGCAGCACTAACCCTGTCCCACTACGAGCGGGAGTACGGCAGGGGTGCCCCCTAAGTGGCCTGCTGTTCAACGCAACAATCGACCCTCTGATTCGACTCATCCAGCAGGATGCATCAGACCACCGGGTCTTGGCGTATGCCGACGACCTGTGTCTGATCAGCCCTAACCCTCAACTCTTGCAGGCCAACCTTGACCGGCTGGTGGGGGAGAGCATGAAGCTGAACCTACGTTTCAATCCCAGCAAATGCTTCTCCCTCCACCTGTCCGGGGTAACGCCTGTCGGATGCCGTCCTTCTCGATTTTCCATCGGGGACTGTCTGGTGGCCTGCCTGGCAGACGGAGAAACCACCCGGTTCCTCGGGAAGCCAGTTGGGTTCCAGGTGGTCTCAGACTGGAATTCCCTGAAGGACATTATGGACACCGGCCTCGCCATTCTCAACTCCCGGTTGGCCCCATGGCAACGCCTGGACGCCCTCCGGACGTTCTACATGCCATCGCTCCAGTTCGCCTTATGCATGGGCTTCTTTTCCAAGGGGGAGTGGAAAAGAGTCGATGCTGTCCTGCGCCCCGAGATCAAACGGACCCTCAACCTCCAGCAAGAGGCGTCCAACGACTACCTCTACGGAAGTAGATCCAAGGGGTGCTGCGGATTGCGACTGATGGCCGACGATCACGACATCTTGCTGATTGACAACGCCTTCAAGCTGTTGTCATCAGCGGACCCGATAGTCCTCGACCTGGCCCGCAAATCGATCACGTCTACAGTGGCCTCCCGACTTCAGCGAGAGGCGACATATGATGACATCTCTGACTTCTTGAGCGGCAGGCAAGATGGGGAATACCAGCACTCCTCCAACGCTCTCCGGAACTGCTGGACGGACGCACGCAAAGCGTCGGGCCGACTAGCAGTTTCGTGGAGCTTTGAAGATCAGCTGCCTGTCGTCCAAGGAATGGACATGGTTCTGCGACACAAACAGCGGAACCGTCTCTGCATGTCCCTACGGCAGGCCATCGCCGACAGGCGTGCAGAGACCCTGCAACAACTCCCGAACCAAGGCAAAGTCATGCAATGCGTTGGAGAGGACCCCGCAAGCTCTCACTTCCTGCTATCGGGCCTCTTCACACGTTTTGCTGACTGGCGCTTTGTGCATCGGGCTAGACTCAACCTAGTCCCCTTGAACGGTGCCCGCCACGGCAGAAACACCGCCAACAAGTCCTGCCGGCGTTGCGGGTACGCCAACGAGACTCTCCCTCACGTCCTGTGCCACTGCATGCGCTACGCCGATGCGATGCAACGACGCCACAACTCCATCATCGAGCGCATCAAGTCCGCATGAAGTTACAGGGGCCGCATCGTGGCCGAGAATCAGGCCGCCATCGAGGGTTCCAGCCTGCGACCCGACCTCATCATCGCAGTTAAGGACAACTGTTACGTTGTGGACGTCACCTGCCCCTTCGACAACACCAAGGAGGCCTTCCAGAAGGCAAGGGAGGCCAAGATCGACAAATACAACCACCTAGTCGACAGCCTGCGCAGGAACTTCCACACCGTGACAGTGGAGCCTGTGGTTGTGGGGGCCCTTGGCCTTTTTTTTTTTTTTTTTTTTTTTTTTTTTTTTTTTTTTTT
>JAHWFO010074531.1:110954-130650 GCA_023313115.1 Rhysida immarginata | reverse complement strand
TTTTTTTTTTTTTTTTTTTTTTTTTTTTTTTTTTTTTTTTTACAGAGCAGTGATGATATTGTTAACAAAACATAAAAGTTTGGTCCTTTTTCAAAGTGGCGCCCAAACATTAATCTGAGCTCTGGCCCAGAATATTAAACTGATTTTTGGAACATGGCGGAAAGATCGCAGGTCGCCTTGGTATAGCACTACCTCCATGTGTGGCCTAGCCTCGCCTGGGGACATAATTAAACCCAAAGTTAATTCATTAACGTGTCATTCGAGCACTTTTCTGACTACAAGATGGTCGTTTATTGAAACGATTGCGTTTCGCACAAAAATTGACGCTCAGGCAATCCCATTCAGTGTTCATCTCCATCCGTGTTTCATTCATTTGTGTATGGAACTGAAAAGCCAATGTATGGGTCTGCATTTTGCAGTGAAAATACGGTAAAATAACCGGAAAAGAACCCTACCTGGACTTTTTTTTAAATCTTTACTGTATTTGAGCAATTGTTAACCACGTTTGATAGGGGTAACGATCAATTTTGATGTAGATACGTTGTTTTTTAATTTTAAAAATTCTACATTTTATAAAAATGATCTTTTATTCCGAGTGTTTTTTCAATTATTATAAAGCATTTTAATCACATTTTCCAATTCTGTTAATATTTACAGAATTTGAGTCAAAAGTTGTTGCCGATCACCGCGCAAACTTTAAGTGGGCACCAGACAGGAACCACTCATTGCTAATCTTCAAAGTAGAGTCCGTCATGCTCGATGGCCTTCATCCAACGATCAGCCAGATGGCGGATGCCATCGCGAAACCACTCCTCCGGTTTCTGGTCTTCAACCTCACTGACATTGGCGAAGCGCCGTCCACGCAGGAAGTGCGCCATGGACAGGAAGAATGGTAGTCGGAAGGTGCCAGGTCGGGGCTGTATGCTGGATGTGCTAGAATCTCGATTTATTTCCAGCCGTTGACGACACACGTTCACCCGTTGTTGTGCTTGCGCGGGCGTCAGCTCGTGGGGCAGAACTCGGCAGGTCCTGTTGACCTTTCAAATGGCGTGCACATGTCGAACCACACTCGATTGTGATGTCCCGATGTCCGCCGCTAGTCCACGGTGGCGCTGCCTGGGTTGGCTTCCACTTGTTGCCGTAGGGCTGCGACATCCACTTATTAGGGTCTTCCGCTCCTTGGCGCATCTTCCAGGCCCATGTCTCCAAACGAAAAGCGGGAGAACCACCGTCGTGCTGTCCCTTCATTGGTCACACCCTGACCTTCCACCCTGCAAATTTCGGCTGCTGCTGCTGCTCGCGCACTGGTCCCCTTTTTCCAATAGTGACGAAGGAGCTCGCGTATCACCAATTTTTCTGTCATATTTTTACACTGGCTGACGCAGATGGCACAATGTCTATGGCATTCAAATTCGTACTGACGTTTCTTCCCATTCTTTTCTCTTAATAAACTGCGATATACCCTTGCGGTAAATGGTCTTCGCCCAGAATTCGTCAAGACCCCCCTCCAGAGTCGGCCACTACTTTTGACTCAACCTCTGTAGTTTCAACTCTGAAAACCACATGGCATCACCAAAGTGCATTACACTCTTATAATATTAAGTCGATCCTCTATTCTTATTTACTCTATGAACTCAACCAGCAAACTTTTTCAACAAAGTAATACGCACGCGACCCGTTGCAACCAGCACGCGGCCGCGACAGCACGGCGCACGTCACCGAACACTTATACACGTTGTTTTCCAGCCAACAATCTATTTTCGCGACTTTTCGCTTTTCAATAATTAATTTTTAAATACAGGTAAAAGAAATAAAATCCACTGGTTCAACCTAAACAAAAGCCGAACCCAGACTTTACACGACCCAGGATATAAACCCTCTTGGTTTTCTTTTCCTCGTACCCGAAAGCCCTTAAAACCCTCTGCTTTCAACACCCCTCTCACGAGATCGTTATAGTATTCTAATTTTAATTCCTCAGAATTGATTTACAAAGAATTTTCAGAAGATTTCTTATACTATTATGTAATGTATTGCAAAATTAAAATTCATCAATATTACAATAAATATAATTAATTTTGGATTTGATTAGAATTCAAGATCAAGCCAACAAATAAATCATGCATGCTAAATACTCAAAAAGACTTAGAATCTGACACCTTATTACAATAGACTAAAGACATCTTAAAATAAATTTCACAACAATGTAACTTCAAACGGATTAGAGAAAGGAAAAACATAACACTACATAGAAAAAAAATATTTGGACAACTCAGAAAATTTGAAAATATGCAAATAATGAGTTTTCCAAACGCTTTGCTGGGAAGGGCATGGGCATAATAAAAAGCTGGTCATGTTCTGTTAACAATCCATTAATTCTATAGAGTGACTTACCGAATTCCAACGTGGAGTCGTCATAGAATGCCATTTGTGTAATCTTTCTGCACGAGGCATTGCATCCAAACTGGAGATCCCAAAATTGACTGTAACGTATGTAATGGAAGCAATTCGGTGCAACAACAGTAAAAGAACGTCTCGGACGACCGCAGAAACTGACAGAACGTAACAGTAGATCCTGGTACGACATGTCAAGAAGTCTCTCTGGCACTTACTCTGTCGCTTCGACCGCTGAAGAGGTTGGAGATGCTTCTGGGAGCGTCGTTAGAACAAAAGTATCCGCAGAGAGTTTCACAGGATCGGTTATCATGGTAGAGCAGTTGTACACAAGCCGATGAATACAAATGTTAATGCGAAGCGTCTGTTGATCTAGTGTGTGTCAGCCAGAGTTCCTGGACCGTTGAAAAATAGAAAACTGTTCTTTCAAGTGATGAGTCACGGTATTTACTCACCCAGTATGATGGAGCGTGTTTGGGTGTGGCGATAACCCGGAGAATGGTTTCTTCCAGACTGTGTTGTTCCAACGGTAATTTCGTTGAAGGGTCATGATGTTGCGGTTGCTTTTCTTGGTTAATACTCGGCCCACTGGTTCTTGTATCTGATAACATGAACGCTGACGTGCACCTAGACGTTCTGGATAATTCGGCCCTGCCTACCACTATGGCAGTATTAGGAGGTGACGGCTGTTTGTTTCAACAGGATCGAACTCCATGTCGTATAGCAAAGCGCTTGGTGGACTGGTTTCGTGAAAATGAGGTGAATTTGCTTGACTGGTGTGCTCAGAGCCCAGATCTCACTCAATTCTTTCGAGCACTTGTGAGACGAACTGGAGTGACGGTTACGAAAACGCAAACCACGCCTGTCTTCGGAACAATCTCTTCTAATAGTCTTGCAAGAGGAATGGAGAGCCTGTCTGCCCAGTCTTAAAGACAACTTGTGTGCGGTTTTCCTCGGCGTATTGCCGCTTTAATATAATCAAAAGGATATAAGGGCCTTCCTGAAATAATAAAGCAATTTTTCTGAAAAACATACAATGTCCAAATATTCTGTCCACATATCGCGGATTAAACTTCGTAAAATAACAATGATGAGGATTAATTTACTCATGAAAATTGTTATCTGAACTAAACCACATATTTTAATATTAATAAAGTATAATTGCTAATGTAATTCGGTGTATTTAATAAATTTGTGCAAAATATGCATTTCTGATTGAATATTTAAATGTGAAAACATTCCGATGATATAATAAATGCAAAAATAATTTGATTTTTATAAGAAGATACATCAAAATGGAGTCCATCTATTATAAGGGAGATAGGTGTAGAATAAAGTGTTGATGCAAGCTAGCAATATGTGGCGAAGAAGCAAATTCCTTACTATTGACAATGACATCTCACTGGCAACTTTGCGTGAACTGAAGAAGACCTCTCGTAAACCTTGCTAGGTCAACTTAGTTTACTTAATCATGATTCCACGCGCGCGAAAATGTTTGTGGAAATAATAAAAAGATGTTTAAGGAAATCATCTCAACCCTGATTACGGATTAATAAGATTAAAAAGAATTGAATATACGTGCTATTCTCATACCAATGAATACAGAGAAGTAAAAGAAGCCGCATAATCATTTGTTACAGCTACAACGCATTTCAAGCATTATTTTTTATAGGGTGATCCCAAACATTATTTTTTTGTTCAGTTTGTTACTGTCCCCTATTTGCCTTCCGGACAAAACCTTCGCTGAATTATATGAGGTGTAATATGCTCTTTACACCCCTGAAGTTTCAGGATAATTAGCCATTTATTTTCCTAGATGTTCGACAAAACGAGTAAAATTGAAAGGGTTCGGATACTTTTGATCATATAGTGTAGACTGGTTTTGTGATTTTAGATACTATGAAAAGCTTGCACTTTCCGTTTTTGTGGCCCCACATTCAATTGCGAGCACAGATGCGAGTAAAGAGACACCTAAAACACAGACGCTGTGTTTAGTTCACATAGAGAGAGAGACTTGAAACCTATGCTTATATCTCATATCAGAGAAATTCAAGCCGCAATGCAAATTCTTTAGGGGTGAACCAAAGCAGGTGAACTATTTAAAATACACATAGCGCCATATATTGAGTAAGTACGTAAGACTAATTTTCGCGCATTTGATTATGGCTGTGGCTACGTAAACGGTGACCGGGTCCCTATTTTTACACGGCTATGAAGTTGCAGGAAGTGACGACACGTCGGAGGGCGTTCATGACCGTGTCCTCGTCATGGCAAAAAAAAAAACAAACCTCTCGCGATTTATCAAGAAGTGAGGAAAATAGGAGTGATTTCAAAAAATAGTCAAGGAAAGATTTCAAAAGTTTATATTGTTGTACCTGATACAATGTTTTTAATTCTCCAAAAATGTTTTTCTGACGTGTCATTAATTTGGTGATACACTTAGGTTAGGCACTAGATAAAATGAATGGCATAACAAGCAGCATTTTTAATAAGTTTTTTAAACTTTTAAAAAAATTATATAATTTATCATTTAAACATCGCTCAGCGTGAAGAACAGGCACCTGGCAGTCACAGCTATACAGAGTGTCTGATAAATAGAGGTACAAACTTTAAGGGGACGTAGAGAATATGAAAAGTATTGAGATACATCATCTTAAACGTCATAGGAAAGTGATAGCAGAGGTATTGGACATAAATATTACATAATTGCGTAGTAGATGATTCCATTTTAGAATGTTACAGGAGGAGATGTTCGAAGTTTCTATTTAAAACACGTTGTACACGAGCCCGAGACCCTCCTACAGCGGCGGCGACGGCACCTATGCTCATACTCTGATTCCTCTCTATGACACCCAACACATTTTGTTTCATGCGGACGTACGAGTCAATCATGGCCTTCCCTCACTATGTCTGTTACCTCTTAAAAACCCATATTCGCACAAGTTTTGATGCACATGCGAAAACAAACGGTGATCAGCTACATGTCTCGGTAAGAACCGTTCTCGATACAATCGTTCAGCTGCTCGTGCATTGCCATCGGCCAAGCCATACACAAACAAGTATATTAATGTCTGTTAATGTCTACTATACTAATAAATATATTGTAACCATTGATTTAATTGCCTACGTAATTAACTACATGGAATATTTAGATGTTTTAAAATTTACTTATTATTCAGCAAGTGAAAATATCTAAATAAACATGTATCTGCATAGAATATCTACTACAATATAAGAAACTTCTTAGAATGTTACAAGTATATTGTAAGTGCATGTCTGCCACTCCCTGTTCGTATAATGTTATATGCTCTTCCTACGGCGACTACTCTAGTCGAATGAGGAAACAGCTGCATCAGTTATTTTCCCTCCAGTGCTCTAAAGCTCTATACAGTAATTATCTCCTTCAAAAAACTACACTACGATACAAGTTTTATCGAATTCCAACGAGTAGTTTCTGCGTTACGCACTCAACATCGTAACACGTGCTCGATAGTACTCGCATGTGAGCACTGTTACGATTTTGATTGCGTAACTCGGAAACTACTCGTTGGAATACGATCAAATTTTAACGATATACACAGTCTTATGTACTCTGTTATTCCCCCAAATTTCATTAACCTAGGCTTTACAGAACCTGAGTTATTAACTTGTTGATCTTGGTGGTGGCATTTTTATTTCTGTTCATATCTCAGTTATCGTTCAAATTCGGACCCATGTTCATATGAACTTTTTTGCTTAGAATTACCCATACTAACTCCCCTAGAAGTTTGTACAATGAATTCTGAGATACCCTGTATAGAGCTTTACAATGCTCTATATACACAGTGCGTATATACATAGCTTTACAGTGCTCTCATGCCCAGCGTCGCTTACCGACGTACAGTGACGTTTCCGGCGATAGGTTCCTATGTAATTCTCATCTTTTTGATGTTCTCTACCTCCCCTTAAAGTTTGTACCTCTATTTATGAGGATTACATTTAACTCATCCGTTTTCCTGTCGAACTGTTTTAACATATACCGCTACGAATGTAAGATGTAGCGAGGGCAGGGAGGGCACCGAATACAATAAAGGAGCACAAACGACACATAGGGGGCACAATTTAACCAAGGCCTATTTTACTACGGCAATAAATACACCGGTAAGTAATTTCATAGTATTTCAGGTCAGGGTTAATGAATTTTTTTTCCTATGTTGTCTGGCGATGGAAATAGTTCTTGAATCGATCGTTCTTGGCTGAATAAGTTGTTCTTCGTATTCCATAACGAACCTTTCAGTTCGTCATGAGATTTAATTTTCAGTCCTTCGTACGATTCACACTGTTCATTACACAGGTCTACAAAAAGTTTTTTGTTTGGTGCCTGGAATGTTAGAACTGATATGGATTATATTTGATGTGTTGATTCCAAATATGAAAACAGTTTCTCTCTATCAGCTATAGTTTTTGAGATACAGCGCCACTAACATAATACGCTTTTACTATTTGTTATGGTACAGAGGTCTGTAAAAAAGTTCGTGGCGTTTTTTTCCGAATTTTACTAAAAAAACGCCATGATTATGAGCGCCATAATTATCTAAAAAGAGCGTAAGCTTGGTGACCAAGACAAAACGTGGGCACCACACGTTATGTGTAAAATTTGTACGGAACACTTACGGTAATGAACTAATGGACAAAGGAGAAGTCTGAAATTTGGTGTGCCGATTATTTGGAGGGAACCCAGAAACCACATTGATGGCTGTTATTTCTGTATTCTGCGACGTTGCGACGTTGATATCTCGAAAAATATACCCGATAGAACAAATATGAAGTTATTTTTGAATTCTACACCATAAATTATCTAAGAACACTTGAAAAATCGCCAGCACCAAAATGTATGTTTACCTGTGCTATCGCAGTCGGTTATATTGTCGGGTACATTAGCACTGAAATGTGTTGCGAGCACCCCACGCTCGTCCCCACGTGCTAACGTCGTGCTACGCTTCCCGAAAAAAAAGAAAACAACCTACTTCGCGCTATCTAGCCGGCTTTGCTCATAGAGAAAGGAAGTAAACCCTCTAGACTCTAGAGTGTGAATCACGTGATTTTGACCGTGGAATCCAGGCGTAGTATAAGACGACCCATGAATCAAATAACATACCTTCTATATACGACCTTGTGAGTTGTCTTGTTTTAGCGAGTGCAAAAAAAGATTTAAAACATTTAGATTAAACAATATGCATTTTTAAAAAGAAAAAAAAAAGTTTTGGTGCCTCTCATTTAAATAGGAATTCAGAAAATATTAAAAGAAATTAAAATTTTTCTATTAAGCTCAAAGTTAAATTTAAGATTGCTTTTATATTTTTTAATCCATATGCTTTTATTTTTTTTTTAAATTTTAAAATCTTGGCTTTCATCCTACTCCAAAATGGACGCCTGGGTACTTCCGGTTCCACGTTCCGTTCAATGTGAAAGTCACGTGATTCACACTCTAGAGTTTTTACTTCCTTTCTCTATGGCTATGCTACTTTGCACTATGAGTCACTTCCGTCAACGTCATAGCCGTGCATAAGAATCGGGACCCGGTCACCGTTTACGTAGCCATAGCATTTAATTTTTTCATGAGACGAAATTCGTATATTTTTAGATAAAAACTAGTATTAACGCCCGTTTTAAAAACGGAAAAATAAAAATTGATTGATTGGTTGACTATTTTTTCATAATTTAATAAACATACTAAATTGTTCTATGCTTTATAATAAAAAAAAATTATTGTGTTAAGGTCAGTTTTAAAAACGGGGGAAAACAGCATTGGAACAAAACTTTTTGTTTAATGAGTGAAAAATTAGTTTAAATATCTGCACTGCAAAAAAAATTGTTTAAAAATGGTGAAAATTATAAAAAAAAATACTTTTTAAAATTTGGAATCAGAAAATTTTTCGAAGAAAGGCATGACGGAAAGGCGTTGAATTAGTTTAATAACAATACTATTGCAATAGGACTCATTTAAAAGGGTAATATTGGGACAATTTAGGAAGAAAGGGTCACTTTGTGATTAGGCCTTGAATACTCTCTTACCTTTCTTCTTATATTCCCGGTCTTTTCAAATACGAGCCAAAAACACTGAGGGCAGATGAAATACAGGGTGACCTAAAAATACGGGAACTTTTTAACAATCCAATAAAACCAAGAGTGATGGAAGAAAAACATTTTATTCATAGTAATTGAAGCCTGTATACTTACCATTTACGAAACATTAATGGAATTTATCATTTTTTATGGCGTCCTCCTGTACGAATGCATTCTTGAAATCTGCTGTTGAGATTCCTCAATGACCCTTCAACATCTCAGCTGGGATACTGTGAATTTCATCCTGAATTCTCTGTTTTAATTCATCCAGAATTCTTGCTCGAATTGTGTACACTTTACTCTTGAGATAGCCCCACAAGAAAAATTCACAAACGGACAAATCTGGCGATCTAGAGGGCCAGGGAACGTTACCGAATCTTGAGATCACACGGTTAAAACATTTTTATGATTAACGCACTGTTGCCCGTTCCACTGACCCATGGTTACTAAAATGGCAAAGTGTTTACTTGCTCAAGGTCACTGTCCCACAGTGCTGCCACCTGCTCGAGGCTGCCACTACGCATTTCAAAAATTCCCGTTTTTTTGAAAACGATAACATAGCCGGTTGATGATGATGTAACAATGTATACACTTTTTGTCCGCAGGCCTTCTCTCTAGGAGGTGATGGACAAGCTCGGCACTGAAAAGTCACCTGACCATCTTAGTCCAAGCAGCAATGTAATCCTTCATTGTTTCCATCTTGGATTTTAGCAATCAGTAATTTTTCGTTTGTCAGAAACAATGAAGGTTACATTGTTGCTTCGACTAAGAAGATCAGGTGACTTTTCACTGCCAGGGTCTGTCTTTTTTCGTCAGCTACGATGCTTGCCTTAATGATTCACGTTTTAACCCTTTATCGATAATATTGCCATTCGTATGGTGCCAATTATCTGTAATGGTGCCATCAGTCATGGCATTTGTATGAAATAAAAGAATTGGTTCATAAGCAGTTTTTTTTTTCATAAAAATTATTTTTTATGATAATGTAATCTTGACACGATTAGTAATAATAAGTAACAGTCAAAAGTATTTTTTCATAAATTTTTATGGGGGAACGATAAAGGGTTAAGGGGATAATGTTATAAAAAGTAATAAATAAATAAATAAAAATAATTGATGAAAATTAATGAAAATACATATAAAATAGTCAAAAATAAAAAAAGTTAAATTGATAGGAAAACTTTTACAATTAAGAGTGAGCAGGTAAATATTAGTAAAGAAAACACGGTAATTAAATGCACACTGCAGCTAACTTGAACTAAGAATAGAAAATAATAATAATAATCCATCCATCCGTGCCCAGTCAGCTTGCATGGAGGTCTGGCTCTGAACTGAATAAGGGTTAGGCAAAACTCCACGTGAGACACTGGGATGGGGGGCCCTCAACCCCGACACGGCGCGTCCCAATGGCTGATAGGGGACGTTCCTGTAGATATGCAGGACAGGTGTGAATAAGGCTTAGCCAAATAAGCACCCGCGGATCAACTGAGGGAAAGAGAGAAATGGCAGAGAGGGCGGAAGAACCGATTTAAATCCACTTTGCGTCTGACTTGTAGCAAGCGGCAAATGGTCAGCGTCTGATCACCAGACGTGCGGCTGTAAATATGCTCCAGGAACTGACAATCCCTGGTTCTACACCACTAGCAAAAGCTAGACCATTGCTTACAAGCAAACATGAATCGTACAAATAAAGACAAAATTACCCCAGGTGGACGATCTACCCACTCTAGAGTGGCAACCAAGCACTCGGATTCTGGGGAGCTTGGACTTATACGAGAGAACAAGGCGGAGTGCTCTGGTAGACTTCCACGAAAGACACACACCTACATTTGCACTTTCAACAATCAGACACTGATTCAAACAGGAAAATTACACAATCTCACAACAAAGCTCACGAAGCAGAAAATCCAAATTCTGGCCCTGCAAGAAACACGCTTCACAGATTCAGAAACGATGGACTACAATAATTACAGAATCTTCAAAAGTGGAACAAACAGGAAGATTGGTAAAGGAGCAGCACTGTTTGGAATGGCCTTCATTGTAGACAAAAAAGTTTTGGATTCAGTAAAAGAGGTGAAACCCATCAACAATAGACTTATGACCTTAAGAATCAAGCACACAAACAAAAGCTACACCTTTATTAATGTACATGCCCCAACAAATGGTGATAATAAAAAAGAGCCCGAAAAAAACAGAAGGATTCTGGGAAGAACTTGAAACAGAGATGGCCAAAATCCCAAAAGATGATGTGAAAATTCTACTCGGTGATTTCAATGCACAAATTGGCAGGGAACGCAAGTACAAGAGGACAGTAGAGACTATCCGGCACACAGGTTCACCAATAAAAATGGCACACGTCTCATTGAGTTATGCCAACAAAACAACCTAAAAATTATGTCAACTTCACTCTGTAAAAATCCCAAAAAACAAAAAACATGGCGATCACCCATCCATTATTTAGGAGAATTTCAGATTGATCATGTGGCATTATCGTACGACTACCAAAAAGAAATTCACGATGTGCAAGTGCGCAGAGGTGCTAACATCGATTCAGATCATTATTTAACCAGAATCAAAATTAAATTCACACCCAAAAGAAAATTCAATAGGAAAGCACCGGTGATTCCAAAATTTGATCTACACAAAATCAAAGATTCGAAAATAACAGAAGAATGGGAAAAACAACCTGCAGAAAACTGGGAGAATTTTCAAACTAAAATCATCAAAACGTCGAAAGATCTAATCCTTCTTCACAAAAAACCAAAACACCCTTGGTGGAATCACGAATGTGAGAACGCACTAGGAGGAAGGAGAAAAGCTTTTCAAAACTACAATTGTAACTAATCCGAAGAAACGCGCAAACATTTTTTCGAGGTTCGCAAGCAAGTATCTAAGATTTTAAGACAAAACAAACGGAAATGCGTTAACGACCAATTGAAGTCTATTGAGGATAATTTCAAAAACTACAACTCGCAAGATTTCTACAAAACCTTTGCGAATCAAATTAAAGGGTATTCCCCACAGAACCTTTGCTTTCGGAAGCAAGATGGTAAACTGGCCTTGACAAATAGGGAAAATTGCCAAGAACTATCTGCATATTTTTCACAGTTGTTAAATTGTCCAGAACCCAAAGAGAGATTCTTGATGGTACAGCCAGAAATCACACCAGAAAATTCGTCACCACCAACTCAAGAAGAAATTCATTCACACATCAAAAATCTTAAAAACAACTAAGCATCAGGAGAGGACGGAATTGTAGCTGAACTTCTGAAAAATTTAGGCCCAAATTCACTCAATGAAATTACACAAATAGTACTAAACATTTGGGAAACCGAAAAGCTCCCGGATGACTGGAAGATTGCCCTAATCTATCCACTACATAAAAAAGGCAAATTAGACGTGAACAACTATAGAGGAATCTATCTTGTATCTGTCACCTACAAAATTCTATGAATAGAACTGTCTCTTGAATAGAACACAAAATCAATTAGAGCCCAAACTATCAGAATATCAAGCAGGATTCAGACCAAACAGGTCATGCCCAGAACAAATTTTCAACCTCAAAACCATACTCAAAATACGAGCTCTTAGACAAAAATCCATAGTATGCACATTTGTGGATTTCAAAAAGGCATACGATTCAATAGACAGACTCTCACTATTCCAAATTCTTGAAGAGAGGGGACTAGATCCCAAAACCCGAGAATTCATAAAACAAACACTAACTGGCACGAAATCTAAAGTTAAATTTATGGGAGAGATTTCAGAACCCTTCGACATTCAAACAGGAGTGAGGCAGGGTGATGGGCTCTCTCCTATTCTGTTTAACGTCGTCCTAGACAAGATTATGGAAGAGTGGGAGAAGGAACTCAAGAGAAGTGAGTTTTGGAAGCCGACTGGGATTTCCCAAAAACAATCTTACATACCATATCTCGCATTTGCAGATGATCTAGCGATACTGACAGAAGATGAGGAGACTGCCATCAAACAACTCGAGAAACTTAAGGAATGTGCAGAAAAAATGGGGCTACAGATCTCATACGAGAAAACTAAATTCTTCTGTTCAAAGACAGATATCACGAGCCTGAGAACAAAATACGGTAAAATCGACTGGGTCCCGTACTTTAAGTACCTCGGAGAATTCATCGAACCGACAGGCCTGGAGAAGATCTCGCAGAAAAACCGTCTCCAGAAAGTCAAGAAAGCATTAGGGTTAGTTCAAGACATCTATAACAAAAAATCTATATCAAGACAGACAAAACTTCGGCATTACAACACAGTTATAAAACCAACAGTCCTTTACGCAAGCGAAACACTGACACTTAACAGAAAACAAGAACTTGAAGATATCAAAAAAAGAAGAGAGGAACATCATCAGAAAAATCCTAGGAGCTAGATATACGCAAGACGGTTACAGGCTACAATCAATCGAAACAACACAGAAGTTTTCAAACATTGAAATTGACATTAAGAAAAGACGAATGAAGTTCTTTGGCCATCTCACTAGACTACCAGAAAATAGATTGACAAAGAGGATTCTAGATTATGTGTCCTCACTTAAGAATTCAACACCTTGGCTAGAAGAACTTAGAAAAGACCTAAAAAATGCGAACATAAGTGCAGCAGACATTTTAGAAAGAGACATCTTCAGACATAAAACAAACAATTGGAAACCATCAGAGCAACCAAAGCAAAAACAGTACAGACCGAAGTGGTCGGAAGAGCGTAGATAAGCCTTCTCGGAAAGAATAAAAGCCTATTGGAAGAACAAGAAGAACACGAAGAAAACTTGATTGATTTTGTTTGCTTGACGTCTTCTAAATTGGGAGAATACGCTAATAATAATAATAATAATAATAATAATAATAATAATAATAATAATCCATCCATACATCCACCCATTCACTATTAATAAATTCAAGTGCTGTCAGTCTGTCCCCTTTATAGGACTCGGGTTCTGTGAGAGATACACCTAAATCACCTTTAACAGATTCGGTTTTTAATTATTTTATTAATAATTGAACGGAATAAAATTTGTTTATTCTATTAACTAACATTACGACCATAGTCGGAGCTGACAAAAAGAAGAAAGATTTAGAAACAATGAATGCCTTACTAATTCTTGCTAGAGGTTAACAATTGAAATTGATACAATGCAAACAATTGTACATTCACACAATAATTAATTTAATAACTAAAATCGGGATTTTTAGGCGGATATTTTTGATTTTTTTCAATGGGTGTTAGGGGGGAAGAAAACAAAAATTTATTGAGTTTTTTTTAGTGCATTTCTTATATAATTATTCTGACATGTCTAAGGACATTTAAAGGAACTTTTAGTCAATAACCATAACCTCTTGATTCTCAAATCGTTTCTTATTCTCAGGAATACCAATTTCTCTTTTATTGTTAAAAGCAATTCTATCCTTATTGCATAAAAATTGACAATAATATGTGTATTTTAGTTTCTGCCATGACTTTCCTTCTAAAAGGAGTAGAGCCACGTAGTGATTGCCACAAACGTGTAAAACAGTGATTGATGTCTCACTGTCGCATTGAAAGCTCCATGAGTCTTTGGGCTTTATATTCATTAGGAATTACAGATTGGCCATATACATGAACGAGACGGTTTGTTACTACAGACATATAAATAACATATTTATTTACATAGGATATCACTCATCTGCCTTTTAAATGTTGACCAGAATTCATTGCTCATATTCCGCCAACAGAGAGCGCAATCATAATGATGCACGTCCAGTATACTCTTGGCGATAACAATTTTCATAAAAATTCTCTTTTCACGCTTTGTTGCTTTATTTACAACAATTTTCTTAAAAATTCTCTTTCTAGGTTTTGTTGTTTTATTTCTAACAATAGTATAGTTACGTCGTTACTGTGGTGGCCGGGACCAACGATATAACGGGCCCCAGCCAACACCACCTAGACAGATGGCCTGCGCACAAAAACTGTATACATTGTTACATCATCATCAAACGGCCAAATTTATGGCTTATTATTGGTAGAATCACGATTAACAATAGCCGCTTTAGTGTGATATAACAATGCATGACGTTTCTGTGCGCAGGCCTTCTGTCTAGGAGGTGTTGCCCCAGCGCGGAAAAGTCACCTGACCATCTTAGTCCGGCCAACAATCCAATCTTCATTGTTTCCATCTTGGATTTTAACAATCAGTATTTTTTCGTTTGTTGGAAATAATGAACATTGGATTGTTGGCCGGACTAAGATGGTCAGGTGACTTTTCCGCGCTGGGGCCCGTTATATCGTTGGCCCCGTGTGGTGGCCGAGGCCAACGAGAAATACCAGAGATCCTTAATACTAATGAGATATGACAATCATTGTTGTTTGATGTAATGCGCAGAATTGTTTGCGCATATGTATTTTATCCTACTACACCAGATGGCAGCCTCAATTATGACGTCATTGCGACGTCACGGCCAATTTTATGTCATAAACTGTTTTCATTTTACAAATCTGACTTTTAGTTTCGGTTTAATAACGGAAGTGTTAGACCAAAAACACATGTCATTTATTCCTGCACAGGCTTATAAATGCAAGCTGAATTTAAAAATGACCAAAAATTAACGATGTGATCATGTAACAATGTATGAACTTTCAGGGGCACAGGCTTTCTTTCTAGGAGGTGTTGGCAAATGTAGGCTTTCTTCATTGTCTCCATCTTGGATTTTAACAATCAGTGTTTTTTCGTATGTTGGAAACAATGAAGGATGGATTGTTGCTCGGACCCCGATGGTCAGCTGACTTTTGAGTGCCTTCGTTGGCCTCGTGTGGTGGTAACACGCTAACTCACAATCACCACACCAACAAACAAAACCCATTGGCAAACAAACATGACGTCACAAACTACATCACGAAACCAAAATTCCATAGAAATGAAGGAAAAATGAAAGTAATGTTAAAATTTTTTTATTGAAAAAAACCCGAAATTGGGACAAAAACTCCCCTATCGCCCCCTACACGGCCAGAAGTATCCGTAACAAAAGGTGGTTCCGGTGTATGACTTGCAGGGATGGAGTCTATAAAGGGACAGAAATCACAGAGCTTGGATTTTAGTAATAGTAGATAACTTAAAGCACCAAAGTAGGTGACCAAAGCGCGATTTAAAATACATATAGTGTCATCTATTGAGTAAATATGTACAGACTAATTTTCAGACAGATAAGAGACAAAAAATCCAAAAATGATCTAAATGTCGTCTATCATTTATCGGTCATCCCCAAATACTGTATGTTTAAAAAGAGGATGTATAGCAATAGAAGAAAGAAAGAAAGAAAGAAAGAAAGAAAGAAGAAAAATATGATTCCCTCGGGAGCTTCATGAATGATAGAAATCAAAAGTACTCGACATGTTGACCCAGACTATGAGCTATAACCATTCATCAAAATCTGTCGAGTGGTTTTTGTTTGATGCGTGTACTAACAAACAGACAAAAATTCCAAAAATGATCTTGTTGCGTTCTATCATTTATCCGTCATCCCCCAAATATATTTTTTACAAATATTTTTAACTAGCTGATATACCCGGCTTTGTTCGGGCTCTTTATTAATGAAATTTTGCAATATCTGAATGTGAATATATAGAAAAAATGAACACATGAAAAAATCTTGAATTAATATAGTAAAATTCATTTGGAAGAATCGAAGAAAATTCTTTTAAAAATGCTCCCAATGGATGGCCTTTAGCAATTCTACTGAACTTCGCTCGTTTTGGAATGTTGTCTATAGCTGAGTGAGTTTGAGGCAGTGCTTTAGAAAAAAGGTGGAAAATAATGTTCATTTTTTCTGTATATTCACATTCAGAAATTGCAAAATTTAATGAACATTTCATAAAGCCCGAGCAATGCCGGGTATATCAGCTAGTTCATAATATACCGAAAAATAGTCCTACATACTTGAAATAAATTTTAAATTAAAAAACAAAATTTATATTTTATGACCAAAGTAAAAACTAAGTTTTCAATATGCGAGTTTGTATGTTAATTTATTAAAACCCAAAAAAAAAATTCCGGTATAAATCCGGAAAACATAAAATACCGGAAAATTGAATCCAGATAATCAAAATTAAACTAAGCAGAGAGTTAATCTCGCGAATTGCCATCACCGTACGAAATTTAATTAATCTAGACCTATTTTTACCTGCGAAATACTGCAAAAACTGCGAGATATCGCATATTTTTACGGAGAGCCTTAGGGGGGCTAAGGGGTAAAAATATGAAAAATAGCAGAAATTAGTTTCTTTCAAATTATGTGAACTATTCTTTGTCTAGATATCTACGTCCTACGTGAATTTGCCACAGAGTGGGGTTGATCGGATGCGAACGTCAAAATTAGGCCTATTTTTTTTTAATTTTAAATTATTTTATTGTATAATGCAATCAGTTTATAATAATTACAATACAATACAATAAAATCAGTTAATACAATAAAATGTAACCACTGAGCCTATGCTCGTAGGGGTTTTTTTGGATTTCTGCCCCCTTTACAATCGATTTTTAAAAAACCAACAAATTCTCCCTTTTTATATAGGTCTTTTACATCCTCGTGCGCAATTTTGAAGCTCTCTGCATTTCCGCATTGAAGTTTAGGCGGCCAAAACCCAAAACGGTGGGGGGGGTGCAATCTTTGGGCCTCACTGGCCCCCCTCACAAAGCGAAAATCGAAAAACCCAAAAATAGATTTTTTGGAAATATCCCCGAGAAGCTTCCCTCCAAGTTTCGTTGCTTTATCCTTATTCCCCGCGAAGTTCCATCAAAATATCTGAAACTTTTATGAAACACCCTCGAAAATCGATATTTTTCAGTTTTCGCACCCTTAAAATTCAAATATCGAAAATCGGGGAAACTACTTTTTTGGCAGGGTAGCTAGAAAACTTCCTGCAAAATTTCGAAGATCTGCGTACATTGGGTGCGAAACCAGGCGACCGAACGTGCAACTCCTTTCTGTCCCCTTGGTGGGACAGGGGTCCGAATTTCGGAAAACCCCGTTTTAACACGTACATGGCGATCAAGGTGCTCCCACAGATGTTCGATTGGATTGATGTCCGGCGAATTAGCGGGCCAAGGGAGCACTCGAAAGTCAGTATAGTGCTCCTCGATCCAATCCAGAAGGAGACGTGCCTTGTGGCAGGGTGCATTGTCCTGCTGGAACACACCATCACATTGGGGGAACATCGTGAGCATGTACCGGTGCACCTGGTCCGCTATGATTGACAGATAGCCACAGGCATTCAAATTGCCCTCTAGAGGAATCAGTGGACCTAACTGCTCCCAAGAGAAGATCCCCACACATGCACACTACCCCCACCAGCCTGTTTCCGGCCCACAATAGCCTCCTGCAGTCTCTTTTCATGGCATTCACGACGCACTCGCCATCGCCCGTCAATCTTATGGAGCAAAAACAGTGACTCGTCGGAGAAGGCGACAATAGCCCACTCGTCTGTGGTCCAATGGCGGTGCTCACGTGCAAAGTCTAGGCGTCGTTGACGATGACCCCAGGTCAACATGGGTGCAGCAACCATGCGTCGACTGTTCAGGCCCATCCGTAGCTGGGTGCGTTCAATGGTAATGTCGGATACACGTCTGTTGGCACCACTGTCTAATCTGGTGGTCAGTTGATGGACTGTGTTTCTCCTGTCACCTTTTACGAGTCGTCATAGGCGCCGCTCACCCCGTTGGTGGATGGCTCGTGACCCTTTATAGTGATGGCGTTGGGACGCGATTCCTGTCCCTGCTGTCCACTCTTTGTACACTTTCACTACAGCGGACCGTGAACAGTTCACAAATCACGCCTTTTCGGAGATGGTGCCACCCTTGCTGCGATAGCCTATGATCATCCCTTTTTGGATGTCCGGATGTTTACCCATCTTGAGCCTTGTGCACCTGCCGTATGATGCACCAGCTTTGAAGCTTTCTTAGCCTGTTATGCAAAATATGCAATGTGTAATCGTTGTTGGGGCGAACCATACGTTTGCCTTGAAGGGGTGCTGGTCATAATTCATTGATATGATAGTGTATGTATATATAGAAAAAAGAAGATAGAAGATGAAAGATCATAAGAAAATAGAAGATTTGCGAGGATATTAACCAACAGAAAATAAACAATAACATGAAACAAGAATTGGAAGTAATTGTAGTTAAGAGAAACGGATTAGGATGAGATAAGAGCATATACTCAATCCCTTTTCATTTGTATTTATTAGGTGTCAGCGATATAATCCTTTTTTTATAATATCTACAGCTTAGCGTATTTTTCATTTTAGTTTTTTTTCCATATTATTAAATCGTTTATAGCTTTCAAATTTACTCAAAATGTTTTGGATAAATAAAAAGAAAATTTATTTAAATTGAGTAAAATTTTAGTAGTATGTTTGTAATAAAATAAACCATTAAGGAATGACATAACCAAGTACCGAAAGGTTAAACTAAACCATTCGCGGAACTATATTTTTAAACGGCCCTATGTTAACATTGGAAGTTTCTAATGGACCATTATGATACCATTAAACCACGTACCTTTGTAATAATTTCAACTATCATTAATTTTACGTTATATTCATTCATGACACATGATTCCAAGTTGTTTGATATATTACATGCCATATTTTAGCATTGCAGTTTCAATGAACCATAATGGGTCCACTAAAACAGGATGGTTCCACTAACCAGTTTCCTTGAAACCAATTTCGATTATCGTTAATTTTACGTTATATTCATTTATGACACATCATTCCAAGTCGTTTGATATATTACATGACATATTTTAGCATTGAAAGTTCCAATGAACCATAATAGTTCCACTAAACCAGGTTCCTGGAAACCAATTTGGACTATCATTAATTTTACGTTATATTCCTTCATGACACCTCCTTCCAAGTCGTTTGATATATTACATGCCATATTTTAGCATTGAAAGTTCCAATGAACAATCATGGTTCCACTAAACCAGGTTCCTTGAATCCAATTTCGACTATCGCTAATTTTACGTTATATTCATTAATGACACCTCATTCTAAGTCGTTTGATATATTACATGCTATATTTTAGCATTGAAAGTTCCAATCAACCATCACGGTACCACAAAACCAGGTTCCTTGAAACCAATTTGGACTATCATTAATTTTACGTTATATTCATTCATGACACCTCATTCCAAGTCGTTTG
>JAHWFO010074531.1:100449-110944 GCA_023313115.1 Rhysida immarginata | reverse complement strand
TCCAATGAACCATCATGGTTCCACTAAACCAGGTTCCTTGAAACCAATTTGGATTATCATGAATTTTACGTTATAATCATTCATGGCACATCATTTCAAGACGTTTGAAATCTTACATGCCGTATTTTAGCATTGAAAGTTCCAATGAACGATCAGGGTTTCACTAAACCAGATTCCTTGAAACCAATTTGGTCTATCAATAATTTTACGTTATATTCATTCATGGCACCTGATTCCAAATCGTTTGATATATTACATGCCATATTTTGGTATTGAAAGTTCCAATGAACCATAATGGTTCCACTAAACCAGAATGGTTCCACTAAACCAGGTTCCTTGAAACCAATTTGGACTATCATTACTTTTACGTGATATTCATTTATGATACATCATCACAATTTGTTTGATATATTATATGCCATATCTTATCATTGAAAATTTTTGAAGGTGTCATAAAGGTACCATTAGTGCACGTGCCAATGTTTCGATTGCAACAATTTTCAAAATGGTTCATTTCCTGAACCATATTTATTGGCCGAAATAGTAATTTATATTCGCTTGTATCTCGTCATTAAGATTTGTTTGACATATTACTTAATATATCTGTCCATTGAAAATTGCTAGGTGGGGTCGTGATGGTGCCATTTGTGGACGTGCTAATAAACCGATTTAGATAAAATTTATGATTTTTTCATGGCATGTACCATATTCATCGACTGACGAAAATAGTAATGAATAACCGCATCTATCTCGTCATTACGATTTGGTTGATATATTACTCAATAATTTTTCCCATTGAAAATTGCTGGGCGGAAAAATTGGTACCATTTGTGCACGTGCCAATGAACCGATTTAGATAATATTTGTAACTGGTTCGTGCCATGAACCATATTCATCGACTGACGAAAACAGATTTTGAAAATCTTTCATAACTTCGGAGGAGTTTGAGTTACAGACAGACAGACGGACAAACAGACAGACAGACAGACAGACAGACAGACGGACAGACGGACAGACACGTTTCCCCACACTGATAGCATAAAACACCTTTCGGTACTTAATAAATACGAAACAGAAGGAAGTCCGTCATTTAGATATAGCCGAATGTATAGAGCTATTCTTATAAAAAGCCCAAGCAAATATCGTGAAAATTCAGAAAGATATCACCGTTAGAATGGGGTGAATTTCAGTTGCTCTCAAAAATAAACAAAACCATAAGGGTTTTCTCTAAATTTTTATTTTTGGATCGTACACAAGCATCAATTTCTCCTTACGCTGGTATGATATCAGTATGCTTTTTTATGCCTCAGTCAACATGCCTTCGTATCAGCATACGGAAAAAAGTTGATACTGATGTCCATTCCAAAAATAAAATTTGAGAAAACCCATTATGGTTTTGTTTATTTTTGAGAGCAACAGAAGTCAACTCATTCTATTGGCAATATCTTAATGAATTTTCACCATATTTGCTTGGGCTTTTTATAAGAGTAGCTCTATACATTTGGCTAATAAATTATGCAAAAGACATTTTGGTAATTTTGCGCATGCGCATTTAAACATTATTTAGTAAAAATGCTTATATTTTATCAAATATTTAATATTTTTATATTCTGATTGCAGGGTGTGGTCTCTACTGGAGCTTGTCAAGTTTCCTGAAAATGGCATTTCATTGTATTGAAAACTCTGCATGTTGTAAAGCAAAAACTTCCGAAAAAATTTCCATTTATTAAGAACCTATAATCTCCATGAATATACGTGCTATATCTCAAACTAATGAATACAGATAAGTAAAAGAAGCTTCGCAATTATATGTTACAGCTACTAACGCATTTCAAACATTAATTTTTTATAAGGTGATCCCAAACACTATTTTGCAGTTCAATTTGTTGCTGGTCCCCTATTTGCCTTTGGCACAAAACCTTCACTGAAATATATGAGGTTTAACATGCTCTTTACACTTCGGAAGTTTCAGGATAATTCGTCAAGTATTTTTCAGCACAGACGCGAGTAAAGAGACGCACCTAAAGCATAGATGCTGTGTTTACCGCCCTTCTTGAGAGACTTCAAACCTGTGCTTATATCTCATACTTTCGGTTACCACAAGCATTACCGATCTACATGATTTTGTGGACTCGTCCATTGATAAATAAATAAAAGGTTTATGTACTATATAAAGTATTCATTTATTTATTGCACCTAAGAACGTTATCATGATTCTATGCTTCAGATTGCAGATTGGAAATAAGGTCACTTTTGACCTACCACTCACTTAAAAACTCATGATTCTAAAAGATACAGGGTGTTTCTAAATTATCTCTCGTATTTTACTTGTTTATTACTCATAAACTATTACAGAATTTAAGGTGATTTATTTTATTCACAAAGAAACACTCAAAAGTTTCTTAGCATGCCTTAATAAACTTCAATGAATCCCCCATTTATGGCGTGAAGGACGTCAAAGCGAAACTCGATTTCCTCCCATGTTCGGGCTAGCATTTCGGGGGTGATTTCAGCGATTGTTTCAATTATTCTGTTCTTCAGACTTTCAATGTCGTCAACGTTGATATTGTACACTCTGTCTTTCACATATCCCCAGAAGAAAACATCCAGACGGTTCGCATAGGGTGAGCGAGGGGGGCCAAGGGATTCCTAACTTGCAGGCCCCTGTGAGGAGGTCTCCATCTTGTTGGTAAACTATGTTGGGCTGCAGTTCTTCCACCTGTGGAATCAGGTAGTTCTCCAGCATATCTAGGTAGGTTGCAGGGGGAAAGGTGTCTTCAGCGAAAAAGAAAGGTCCGATTACTCGATCATGCATTAAACCGCACCAAACATTAACCTTTGGGCTGTCGCGTATATGCTCCCTTAGAACGTGAGGCTTTCGTGAGCCCCAAATGCGGCAGTTGTGTCGGTTTACTGCTCCAGGAGTATGTAAACTGCCTCATCAGAAAACAAAATGTCCTCAAACAAACTTATTGCGCTACGGTCGGTCATCTGGCTTCAGTTCATGGATCATCTGGATTTTCCAGGGTGTAAGACGAAGACGGTGCTTCACTATTTTATGTACGGATGTCATTGGCATATCTAGTTGACGAGCCGCTTGGCGAAGTGATTTACGGGGGCTACGATCGAACGCCTCCCTGACCTTTTTTATTCTGTGGTGTCGCTGAAGATCCACCTTTGTGTGAAACAGCCTGCCTGTGTTTAAAATTTTTCATGCCATAGCTTAATTGACTTATGATTTCCAGGTTCCTTTTTAAACTTTGTTTTGAACATTCTCTGAACTGTAATCATTCACTGAAATTCCGCAAGCCATAACAGGCATTGCGCTTTTTTCTTGGAACACTCGCTATTGTTTACTGTGTCTCACAAAATGGAACAACGCGCCAACAATGGTACCATGCGCCAACCGCGTGTTTCATTATCAACGCGAGGCTAAGAAACATTTTGAGTTTTTCTTTGTGAATAAAAAAAAATCACTTCAAAATCTGTAATAGTTTTTGAGCAATAAACATGTATAATACGAGAGATAATTTAGAAACTTCCTGTATGTTGAAATTTCCTTCTGTACATATATACTGTAACGATTATGAATAGACAGTAGGACACAGGAGATCTACGTGATCGTTCTTCTGCACCGACATCATTAGTTGACAGAGGTTGCTTTTTTGGTGTTGATAACGACTGTAGTGAAGAGGGGTATAAAGTATATCATAAGTAGATGCGGGAGACAATTACGAAGAAGCAAAATTATTCAATTAAACACTTATCTGTAGCCGGGTGGGTTTCGCGACCATGATCGCTTTTATCTCGTGACATCATCGCTCTGAAGTGTCTAATCTGGTGATTTGGAACAAATAGAATTAAGCATTTATATAATGACTAGAAGAGGTACCCGGCGTTGCCCGGGATAATTACACTTGCACAAACTTTTCCTTTCATTGTTAGTCATGAGATATTGATTGTTTGTTCATGCAGAGCGTTTGTGAATTGCGTGTTGATACCATTGTTGATACCTATTGTTGTACAAACTTTGCCTTGCATTGTTGGTCATGAGATATTTCTCATTAAAATGCCTTGCCATAACCATGAATATCGATTTCTTATCGATATTTATTATTTTTCCGAAATCTGAGGTAGACAGTGACCTTCCTCATGCTTTGAAGGTCATGTATGCGCAATTTTATCAAGATCGGAATAAAACTGTAGATTTGTATAAAAAACAGACCCACAGACAGACCCACAAACATCCTTCTTTATATATATAGAAGAAGATAGATTCACACAACGACATGGATTCTGACAAAAATAACCGTGGCTTTATTTTGTTTAAAAATTCTTCCTTCAGCTTCAATTGTAATGAGTAATGAATTTTAAAGGGGTGGTTGTCAAAGAACCAAGCACTGCGACCTCAGGTCTATTGTACTATCCCCAATGACGATGAAAGAACGATTATGAACGGGACAAACACAAACATCCATGCCCTCGGCGGGATTCGAACCTGCGACTCGCTGGTGTCGAGAGCGGAAAGACCTGTGCCTTAACCCTATCGGCCACCGAGCCGGCAGCTTCAATTGTAACTTCAATTTGACAATAAATGGTGATCTTTTAAGTTTCTATCTCAAAGCACAGCAGTAAAGTTGTCGCTACGGCGTCAGAAAACTAAAAAAAAAAATCACAAATTACAGAATTAATAATTAAACATCAATCAATACTGGATCCTGTCTTGAATGTGCTTGGCAGCCAGAGGCGATTTCTTCATCATTTTTTTGTAGACAGCATGCCCACTCGCAATTATTCGCCGGTGTACAGTGTCTTTCGATATGTTTAACCCAGTCACGTTTTGCTGGCCAGTTCTGTGGTAACAATTATCAAAGTAAGTTCACGTAACTTCATGTTCTATATTAAACGTTCTTCGATTGAAATCTGTTAACATTCAATAGGATTCATCATTTCCTTTTTTTCTCGGGTAAGTAATATTCTTTATCTTTCTTTATTTATTGTAATTATCTCAATAATATCAAACATTCATCTCAACATCTTGTAATTAATCCTTCTTTTGTCTTTCGATAGTCTCAACGTCTACTAAATATGAAAAATCTTAACATATGGTTAGTCTCTTATCTCCTTTCTTCTTTTTTTTTTTTCAGGTGAGTCTTATCGAGGTAGGTAAACGCGTCCTTATTTGAAATTAAAGTCTTTTCTGCTTAGATCATACCAACTTGTAGCGGGTAAGTTTAGGAAGGGGAAAATCTAAACACTAAACTAATAATAACGTTGGGGAGGGATAAGGATTTCTCCAAAACGGCTTGTAAAGACACAACGGTTTAGGAGGTGTTAGTTGGGTAAAAAAAACTTACGCCATTGACTTTCTTTCATTGGTGAGTACCATGATCTAAATTTGCGTTCGACGGTATCTTGTTATCCACAGACGCTTATCTTTCGTCTCATCAAAAGCTTCTTACACCTGGTGAACATGATCGAGGACTTCAACGGAGCCGTTCTAAACATGTTGTATAACACTCTAGAAGAAAAAAGAAAAAAAAAACAAAAAAAAAACCATCAACAAGAACCTTTTACGACTTTTAAGGCCCATATACCATGCTTAGTACAGGATCGAGAGTTTCAATGTTCGTTATTTCTGATCCTGAAACGGTGTATATCTTCATTCCATCGTTTGTCCATATTATTGCGTTTTAACAATTCTTCTAACTTCTCCGCCTTTTCCGGTCATGAAGAGAAGTATTTCGTGTTTATTTATGGCAAGCGTTCTGCTTTGCTGATTATCTGTCATTTTTACGCCGTTTCGAACTCTTCACTTTTATGACGGGCTTCGTCGTCGTTTTCGCGACTGACTGTCTTCTTCTCTGCTTCATCTGACTGCCTTCTTAAAAAAAAATTTTTGTCGTCGTTATGTAAACAAAACCTTACTAACGCGACGGTCGTCGCTCGGATATTTTCTCATTGTTGTATCCACATTGTTTACTCGCTCGTCAGGAAAAAAAAATACGCTATTATCGTCGTTTTATTTCTAAATGAGGGACGTTAGGCAAATGACGTTCCCTTAAACAATTTCATTTATCTTTATAGTCGGTTTGCGATGAGGGGTGCGTGGGAGTGAGGAAGATCCATAATGTCCAATCGTTTGGAACGTTACAATACGTACGTATGTGTAGCTAACACATCTGAAACGGGCTACAGCAGAACCGAATAAAAATTACACATACTTAGAGGGTACTATAAATTGTGCCTTAGCGCATGTTTTATGTCAATTGGTTAAGCCTTTTTAGAGATATTAATTTTTTTCTAAAAATTAAAAATGGCTATAGTGTACAAGCAAACGAACCAAACAAAATCGATATGTACGGACTCCTGTGATTAAGGCATTTTTTTTAAATGACTTGTTTGGCTCTGATGACCCCTTTTAGAATTATTAACGACCCCCCCCCGATAATTTTTTAAATAAAAAATTAATTCATACTTATAGGACCCTTAAACTATGCATTGACGTATTTTTCATGGAAATCGGCTAAGCCTTTTGAGAGAAATTAATTTGTTTATAAAAATAAAGAAATGACAGAAGCATTCTTTCACTTCATGGACCCAAACACAATAAGAACCACATGAACGCTCTCCTCTCATTGAAACGAACGCTTTTTGAAAAGAAACTATTTGGCTGCGAAGAACCATTTTGGAGTAATTAAGGTTTTAAGGACCCCCAAGAGAAAAAGAAAAATTCTTTTTTGAATCTAGTACACGCGTTTCCCCATTGTTGGAATTGTCTATGTACATATAGATAGACAAAGGTACCCATGTGCACTGTTAAAAAAATACTTCTATAAAGTTTATTATTTAAATCATAATACAGGGTGATTCAAAAGTTTCTGTGCACTAGTGCATGAAAATGTGTACAGAGAGTGGTAGTAGCAATATGGTGCTGACCACGGAACAGCGTGTGTTCCCAGTGAAGAATGTGTTCCTCCGGACCTTACACCTCTCGATTTCTTCCTTTGGGATGACTTGAAAGGTAAAGTGTATGCAATCAATCCGCAAACTTTGCCTGAGCTGAAGGAGGAAATCACCACTGAAGTGCAGCAAATCTCACCAGCCATATTGAGCAGAGTGTTTCACAACATGAACTGCGTGCTAACCGACATCATGAGGCCGTTGGCGGGCATTTTCATCACTTTATTTTATTTCAAAAGAAGATAGTTTATTGGATAGGTATTAAACATTTCGGAACCAAAAATTTAATTAATAGTAATAAGTATTAGATATTTTGCTAACTGGCGGTTGCAACACACTCCAAAAATGTTGGGACAATGGGTGAATTACCTCTATTGTGAGTGGATGTCACCTCCGACCACCCATTGTACAGTAATTTTTGATTCGCCCTGTACTTAAATCAGTATTTTCAATGATCAGCTTTTACATAAGAATTTATTTCATTTGAGAGATCAAATTTAATACATTTTAAAGCTGAACTTTTTTCTAATAAAGAATTTTCTTCTCTTTTTTTCCCCTGTAATATATTGAGCTATGTAATCATCTCCTTTATCTCCTTTTTTTCTGAATCCATTGTCCAAGTTCAGCAATAAAAACGAATTACATAAAACTAAGACAGTAACAATTGGTAACTACCATCTTTCTCGGGTTGTATGAACTTCCAAACAAAAGAATTTAGCTGGCTTTTCCAGTTCCTTTCAGAGAAGGAAGAAACGATAAAACTGAGGAAAAGAGAAAGCTCCGAATTAAATTTTCTAGAAATGGCTTATAAAAAAATGGTTTAACTCAAGGAAATGTATTTAATCTACTCAGAAGAAAATATTTTTGTATCCTTCTCTTCAGTGGCAAGAAATGTGGGAAGAACCTTATAGAAGACTATAAAAAATTTGATTATACATTTATTAAAGTATTTTAATAGTAAAGAAAAATATTTAAAAATACCTCATTAGTGAAGTAGAAATTTCAAAGTCTTTAATAATGAAATGTGTTTTATACAGTCTGATTTCTTCCTGTATTAAACATAAAGTATTCGTGATATTCCAAAACTTTAGAACAAAATCCTTTAGGAAATTTAATGTAATGAATTTGTAGGAACCATGCCAGTTAGTTGTCTGGTGATTTCACAATTAATATGGCTTTAGATAATATGAGTACTAAGTTCTGAGTATAAGCCCTTTCCTTAATTGAGAAGGCTATCTTCTTCTGGAAATGAATTCCAGAACGGGATGTCACTGTTTGATGTCTCTGCGTCTTGGTATCGATCGGTCGTCCGTTAGAAGTCCTCACTCGGCAATCTGTTTCCATCTTGACACTTATTAGATCGTCTCAACTTGATACGAGAGGCGAAATCACTTTGATATCATTCAGATTGCGGAACACATAGAGGCCATTAGATTCGCTTTTCTTCACTTATTTTATCTTCTTCAGGGTAAAGATTCTTAAAGATAAAATTTAGATATTAAAGTTATTTACTGGTGTATTTGTGAAAAAATACACATTGCAGTATGCGGCATTTCTGGTCACTTAAAAAAATTTGATTTTATAGTTTGCTATGAAGGATTTCATTAAAAATAAATACAGTAAACTTACTAATTTTAAGGAGTCCGAAAATTTATTCTTAATTTCTCCATGTGTACGTTATAAGTATACGTATGAACTGATAAACGTATTTGTATTCAAACTTTTTATTTAAGTGCATTTAATGATGTGTCTGCTAAAATTTGAAAAGACACTTTGAATGTGAAAAGGAGGAAGAAGCAATAGCTCCTTAGGCAGGCTTTAATTTCATCAGCCCTAGTTCCTCGTGGTATTACTGGCAAAATATGCCTAAAATCGCCACAGAAAAGCACTGTAACACCACTCATAGGGCGGTCATTTTTTCTTATGTCACGCAAGGTTCTACCGGGTGATCCAAAAGTGTGTTACATTTTTTTACATTGTTAACGACATTTTCAGTGTTTCCTTTCCAGCAATTCAGTGCTTTCATAAGAATCACGAGGCATGCGCAAACACTGAAAATGTCGTTAACAATGTAAAAAAATGTAACACACTTTTCGATCACCCGGTATATACTGCGTCTGCTGCTTTAGGGTTTGCCATAGAGCACTCGTCCCATATTACTAAGCAGCAATCGCGTAGAATCCTTGCTTTGTCGCTGTTCCTAAAAACATGATACACAGGGCTTTCCGTGTGCTCCATGTCAATTGGGATCTTGAACACTATGTGCGGTTTTGCCTTTGGGCAACAATGTGGCCCGCAATACCCGATGAGGCGATAGCAAGAGCAATTTTGTTGTGATTGTGTATTTGGGCCAAGATGGCTTTTGTGAGAAATGTCTTTCCCGTCCCACTGGTTGCATCTAAAAAGAGGATTTCTCCCGAAGCACCCTTTACGCTGTGACACGCGCGATCGAATATTATACGCTGTTCCGCTGTTACACTCGAGACACCGTTTTGCAATGGTTCGGCCAGTTACGCTGGATTGTAGTTTATTTCCGCTGCGTACTCCCTGTTAATGTTGTTAATGTTTTCCCCGTCTAAAGTTGGTACAGGCATTTCGTACAGAGAGAGAGGATTACCTGCTAAGATGAAACTACGTGTATGTCTTAGATAGCCAGCATGTCATTCAGTTCGCCGCTATTTTTAATTGTACGTTTTTGGCAAAGTCTTCCGCTAGTTTTTCCTGATATTTTTGTCACAACAGTGCAGTATCTAAAAAGGCCACAACATCCCAGCAAGATGGCGAACACAGGGCGCAAGGGCTGACGCATGCTTCGGCCAAGTAGTCAACCCAATCCTGATCACCTCAGCAAGTGACACCTCGGCAAGCAGCCTGGTATATTCAATATCGTTAAATTTTCTCAGTTCGTTAAAAGAAGTAGGTCCTCGCACTGTATGCAGAAGTTGTAACGTCCAGGTAAATCCTCCTTTGGACGTTACTAGTTGCTTCGATCTCCCCCTCCTCCAAAAAATTGCCTCGTCGTTTCGGTTACGACCCCTCTAGAAAGATGTCGTCATTCATGATGCGCCCAAGGCTTACGAGATAACAAGGCCTGGAAGCGAAAAAGTCACCTGACCATCGGGGTGCTAGCAACAATCCAACCTTCATTGTCTCTATCTTGAATGTTCACAATCAGTGTTTTTCCTTTTGTTAGAAACGATCAAGATTGGATTATTGCTAGTACCCCGATGGTCAGGTGACCTTTCCGCTTCCAGGCCTTGTTATCGTGCTGGCCTTGTGATGCGCCTCTCTAGCAGAGACAAATGAAAGAAAGAGACTGGCAGTGACCTCCACTCTAGTGGTGCTTCGCGCCGCCATATTGGGACTGGAAAGAAACAGCTGATCGCCCGAGACAATGCATGTGAATCAATCGCTTTGGCTTGGTTTGGTTTCTTTCATTTGTCTCTGCCCTCTATCGAAAGCAACAAGCCATATAACAATGCGGAGAAGAAAATAAAAAGATAACAATGGTGAGTCATAACAAAGACCTGCG
>JAHWFO010074531.1:62608-95449 GCA_023313115.1 Rhysida immarginata | reverse complement strand
GACGGGAAACTGCTTCGCAGTTGTTTAACACAATGTTAAATCCCACCTTGAGTTATAGCTTTAAACTTTAATAGTACTTACTTCTCCTTGCTGCCATGATGCTGAGAATCAGATATCAGAGTGAGCTGAGCAGTGTAGAAGTAAAACCTGATGTTGGCAGTATCGAAACTCTGGAATTTCTCTTTTTCGCATTTCTTATTTCGCGGGTGCAAAAACTCAAAACGAAATACGAAAGGAGAAAGACGAAATGTCACCTTTTGCATTTCGCCTTTCGTATTTCGCATATCGTTTGAGGTTGCAAAAAGTCTCTAATATGAACGTATACTACTTAATTTACAAGAAAAGGTGTAAACTGAAGTGAATATTAAAAGAAAACTTACCTGGTTAGGGGGCGAAAGTGTCATCGGGATATTTCATCGACGTGTAGCATTTCATTTGAATGCGTTAATGAAAATTAAGAATGCGCAGTTACGCCATTTATTAGGAGCTTTAGCATAAAAGGTACTTATAAGAATGCGCCCTTGATCTGTACGTTTAAACGGATTAACTTTTTCAAATTTTGTTTTCAGAAATATGACCATCAAAGTCTTAGCCTTGCCGTATCAACTTTTCAGAATTTTTCGTGCACCCCTTCAAGTCGAATTTACGTGCTAAAACAGTGAGTGTAAAGAATACCAACATAATGGCATGTCATATAACAATCGATTAGTCAAGAAGGAATACATTGTTACTTTCTGTTCATCATACATTGATCATCTTTGAACCTTGTTACTTTCTGTTCATACATTGTTCATCTTTTAAGCATTACTGACATCGTGAAATCGCTTTGTCGACGCACGATTGCTCAAGTACCCATAATCTGGGCACGTTGTATTGGGTAGCGATTGTTCGTCTGTGACGCAAATTTGACGTCAGAGATAAACAAAGTTTTCAAGCCATTACAGTCTCTGACGTCAAATTTGCGTCACAGAAGAATAATCGCTACCCAATACAACGTACCCTCTATGTCATTATGTAGCGGAAGAATGGAGCAACTTATTGGTTTTGTAATATCAGTCCTTTAAAATTTCTACATTTGTTGAGGTAGAAGGTTGAAATTCGGAATGTAGCTTCCTATGGGCATGTCCATCTGCACTATTTAGTTTGGTTTTGATTGGTACACTGGGGTCGGAATTACGGGGGTGGGATTCAGAGAGGACAACATATCTATGTACTACTGTATTTAGTTACGTTAAGGTGTGAAATTCAGTATCCGGATTCCTCTAGGCAAAATCTACATGTCTATGAAGTTTAGGCCCATTTGTTCAATTGGGGTCGGATTTGCGGGGGTGGCAGTCACTTGATCTTTAGAACTATGGCAACATATGTCATGCGATATATCATACGTTCGGAAATGATGAGAAAGGAAAGAAAATACGAGCTTTTTTATATTTTCTACATATTACGTTCGTGAAAATTAATTTTTTGATTAAAAAACTTGGGGAGAGGTAATAAGTGCAGATAAAGGGGTAAAGATAGATGACTGCAGGATCTGCTACTTGCCTTGCCCTACTCGGGGAGGGGGAAGGGGATTATTTTATTTTTAATAAACGTATTTGTGCTTCACTGCTAAAGCTCCTCCTTGGAATGTTTACAAGATTTTATTTAATAATGGAATTAAGAGACTGACAAATTAGACTTTAAATGATAATTATTACAATTGTTGTTGGAAATGTTTGCTATAACATGAAAACTTTATTGAAATAATGAGTATTAGACATGTATTAATTTTTTTCTCTTTTTTATTTGTTTTTGTATGCCCGGAGGCGAAAGGGAACACACTTCCTAGCCGAAGAATTATGAAAACTGGATGTTCGAATGCCAAACGACAGTGAAGGACAATCACTGATGTATTGAAGCACAGAAGAATAATTGTTGTAGACAACTTTTGAATAAAGCCCCGGTTACTTTGCATTTCATTACCTGTCACGAAGTCGTTTTATTTTTACCGTTTATCTCACGAAGCTCTTCAGGAACCGATCGAATTATTCACCTCAATCGTAGCTCAGAGTTGGGATAAACGAATCGCATTAAAAGTCGGTCGCAGTTGTGGCTGTGTCGTGGTAACACCTCGTGCTAATTTCCCCGTTGATCTAGCAAGACACAGGTGGATTTACAAAGTAAGCGTAAATAATAGCATTCGGTGTTGTTTAGATTCACCGCGTAGATTCTACCAATGACGTATTTTTTGAATATGCTAAGGTGGCCATCCACACTTTTGAAAAGTACGTCTTTTACGGTTGAAAACATCTCACTGGTTGTTATACGTGTAATAAAACGGAACTTCGACGTATAAAAGTGTTTTTGCAAAATCATGTGTTTCACAAAATCGAAAGAATATCAGCAAAGTGGTTTGTCTCTGCCACATGTTCAGCAAAGTGATTTGCTAACGGCTCTGCCATATTTTCAGAGTTGAAGTACATTCGTTGCCCACCTTCAAGGTGAGAATCTAGATGCATCACTCGCGGATGTCTCTGGTTAATGGGGAAGCTATAAATGCGCCAAACCTGTTTTGGAAAATTTTCTCAAAAGAGTGAATTTGTGCTACCAAAGCCGGAGCGGTCATTTGTTAGATATTTTGTAACTCATAATATCCATGTTCTTACTTTCTAATAAAGCAAAAATATTATAATTTTTCCAGTGAAAAATGTGTTTTATTAAAAAATTAAAATGTCAGCTCATTTTGGGACACTTTTTACTAATCGTCGTTGATACTGGTCTTCGCACTTCAAGTTCTTCATTTGTGTCAAGCTCTCGATAGGCCGAGTTCTTCTTTGCTCTCCAGAGACCGAAAAGCTTTTGTTAGCTCAGAGTCCTTTGAGACTTTAAGCAAGATTCTCTGTCGGGAAAGTTTCGGACTCGCGTAATAATCCATAGGGCTCACTACCTGCAGATAAATGCTTGTCTTAAGCGAGATTCTCTGTCGATGAAAGTTTCGGGCTAGCGTGACAATGCATGGCGCTCACGCTCTGTGAATAGACGTGCTTCACGTTCTTGGTTCCTCAACAGAGACAGAGAAGCCGCTGTGCGAGCTCGTTGGGTACTTCGCCGAGAACCCAAACTGTGCAGAAGTTTCTGATTTGCGAGTTCTGGCGTTCGTGAGTTGTAGTGAGTATCGCTTCATGATCTTCTTCAGATTCTTGAGATCTAATTAGTATCTTAATCTGTTAGCATCTCTGCTATATTGAGACAGATTTGATATTTTTCTTGAAAGCATTTTCAAGAAAATAACAAAGAGAAACGTCTTATACCTTTCCTTATCAAAGAAATCCAAGCCCCCAGCCACTTTTAGTAGGTGAACCAAAGTAGGTGAATAATTTAAAATACACATAGAAGTGTATTCTATACACATAGAAGTGTATTCTATACACATAGAATACACACTCGATTGAGTAAGTACGTACAGACTAATTACACATTAAATTACACAGGGTGTTGTTAAATTTCATGTCAAAAATATAGGGGTGATGGAATATGCGATTCTAAACAAAAAGTTCATATGAACATGATCCAGAATTTGAACTATAGCTGAGATATGAACAGAAATAAAATGAACTTAGGATGATGAAATTTGGGAGAATAATAAGGTACATAAAATTGTGTATACCGTTAAAATTTGATCGAATTCCAACGAGTAGTTTCCGAGTTATGCATTCAACATCGTAATCTGTGCTCACATGCGAGTACTAACCAGCACGTGCTACGATGTTGACTACGTAACTCTGAAACTAGTCGTTGGAATTTGATCAAATTTTAACTGTATACAAAGTTGTAGGTGCCCTATTATTTCCCCCAAATTTTATTATCGTAGATATTAGAGAACCTGAGTTAATAACTTGTTGATCTTGGTAGTGGCATTTTTATTTCTGTTCATATCTCAGTTATCGTTCAAATTCGGACCCACGTTCATATGAACTTTTTTGCTTAGAATCATCCATACTGTCTCCCCTCCAAGTTTGTACATGACGTTCCGGTGCACCCTGTATACTGAAAATCTACACCACCCGGAGTGGATACATATCAAAATTATATCAAAAGAAAAAAAATTCCAAAAATTGATTAAAGAAGCTTTAAACATAAATAGAAAAAAAATTGGCCAAACCAAGCTATAAAATTAATAAAAAGTGGCACTCAACATTGTAACACGTGGTGGTTAGTAATCACATGTGAGCACTTGTTACGATGTTGAGTGCGTAACTCGGAAACTATTCGTTGGAATTCGTTCAAATTTTAACGGTATACACAATTTTATGTACCCTATTTTTCTCCCAAATTTTATGTACTCTATTGTTTCTTCAAACTTCATTATCTTAAGTGTTATAGAAAGTGAGTTATTAACTTGTTGATCTTAGTGGCGGCATTTTTATTTCTATTCATAACTCAGTTATCGTTCTAATTCGGACCCATGTTCATATGAATTTTTTGCTTAGAATCACATATTCCATCACCACTATCATTTTGACATGAAATTTAACAACACCCTGTATTTCATAAGAAGAAATTCGTACATTTTTAGATATAAATAACTTAAAGCACGTAAACTTACCAAAGTAGGTGAACCAAAGCGCGATTTAAAATACATTTGAGTAAATATTGAGTAAATATATACCGACTAATTTTCAGACAGAAAAACAGACAAAAAAATCCAAAAATTACCTTAATGCGTTCTATAATTAATCCGTGATCCCCCAAATATGTTTAAAAAGAAAGGTATCTAGAAGAAGATAGCATAGATATAGAAGAAAGAAAAAAGGTAGAAGATTCCTTCGGGAACTTTTTGATTGATCGGGATCAAAAGTACCCGACATGTTGACCCCAGGCTATAAGCTATAACCTTTTTAAGTTTCATCAAAATCTGTCCAGTGGTTTTTGTATGATGCGCGTACTAACAGACTGACAGACAAACTGATAAAAATTCCAAAATTGGACTTAATGCCTTCTATCAAATCGTCATCTCCCAAATATATTTTATACAAATATTTTTAATGTAGAGACACGAAAAATTAACAGTTTATTATATGTATAGAAAGATAGAAGAAGATAGATAGAAGAAGAAAGATCTTAGGAGAAGCGATAGAAGATTTACGAGGATATTAACCAACAGAAAATAAACAATAATATGAATCAATTTAATACAGTACGAGGGACGTTCAAATTTGATATGGACTTTTTTTTTGAAAATTTCATTGTTGTAAAAATCTAAACTTTCAATATTGGGATGACAACTACCGCCTGTCATGCAAATGCAGCACCACTCATCCGGTTGCCATGACAAGCGATTGTTTGTTTAAACACAATAGCGGACAGCGATATGTCGCCCAAAGTGGAACAACGATTAATCATCAAGTTTCTCCATAAAGAAGGTGTGAAAGCATCTGAAATTCATCAGAGACTTCAAAGACAGTTCACCGAGTCATGTTTGTCTCGATCATCCGTCTTTGCTTGGTGCTAAAAGTTTGAAGGAGAGCGAGAATCCACCGGCAGTGAATCGCATAAGCAACTCTCCGAGAATCGTAAAAACCACCCCAGGTGGAAATCTGTTCCATGCTGCTGCAGCGATATGATAGGGAAGGTGGCAGCTTCCTAAGGCGTGCTGTGATCACCGACGAGACATCGATTCATCATCATACTCCTGAAAGCATGCGTGCGAGCATGGAGTGGCGACACACTGACTCACCACGACCCAAGAAATTCAAGATGACACCGTCGGCAGCGAAAGTAATGGCGACTGTATTCTGAGACATTAAGGGTATTATTATTCATGTCGATTTTCTGGAAAAACGTCGAACCATAAAAGCACCCTACAATTATGACATTTTGAGGACGTCCCTGAAGCCGGCTTTTTTCCCTGAAGGAAAAAGCGACCAGGAGTCCTTGTTTTCTGTAAGACAATGCTAGACCACACTCAGAAAAAAATAAAGTCCAGGTCAAATTTGAATGCCACTCGTATTTTTCGTTTGTTGCAAACAATGAAGGAACGTTGTTGCTCGGACTAAAATGGTCAGGTGAATTTTCCGCGTCAGGGCCTGTTTATCTAGCTGGCTTTGCGGTTCGATTATTCGAGAATAATTTTATTTTTAAAACAAAAAATATAAGTGAAAATTTATTATTAAGCAGTGGAAGAGCGTAGCTACTTATTAGTTTTACAATGTCCATCTGCCTGTCTTCTTCATATTTTCTGCATATTCTGGTGTAGAAGATTGAAATTTGGAACGTAGCTATCCACGGGCATGTCCTCTTTCACTATATCATTTGATTTTGATTGGACCACTAAGATCGGAGTTTCGGGGGTGCGAGCTAGAGGGCACCAACTGGTCTTCATGTACAGGAGAGTAATTCGGTATGCAGATTTCTCTAGAGATGATCTACATTAATATAAAGTGTGGGCCAAATTGTGAGGGTAACATGTTCTTTAGAACTATTAACGTTTTCAAATGGCAGCATATGATATCTGATAAGTCACAAGAAGATACAGCTGTTTTACATTTTCTAAGTATGTTCGAGAAAGTCAGTTAAAAATGCGGATAAAAGAAGTAAAAAAAAGAGGTGAGCTCAGCGCTTCCGCTTCTTTCCTATACTCTCCTCGGGGGGGATTAACATCTTTTAAAAGAAGAAATTAATCTCCCTGAAGAGGGTATAGAAAAGTAGCGCAAGCTCTGGATTCATCTGTTTTTTTATTTTTTATTTTTTAATAGTCACCTATCGGGAATCATATGGCCGGGTAGGCCGACAAGTAGGGTGGTCATATGGTTCAAACTGTTATTAAATAATTTTGTTAAATATAGCTAAAGTCATGTTCAAAAGTCATGGGACAACCCTGATTTGAATGAAAATGAGACATTCCTTTGCAATTTCACTGTCGGCATTCTTCCCAGCATTACATAATAGAGAATATGCTATTATGAGATGATGATTGCGTGAATGCTTGTAAGAATGTCTCAAAGAAAAGAGCTTTCAGACTTCCAAAGAGGTACAATTGTTGGGTGCCATCGCACAGGCAAAACTGTCAGAGAGACGCCAACCCTCCTAAATATCCTGAAATCGACCGTTCTCAAAGTCATCCTGGCATGGAAAGACAAAGGCACCACAAGTGTTCCGCCTAGGACTGGAAGACCCAAGATCATGTCGGCCAGAGACCAAAGGGCTCTTCGTAAAGTGGTCACTGCAAACCGTCACACATCGCTTGATGGACTGACAAGATCGTTCATAGAGTCGACGGGAACAACTGTGAGCATCTTGACTGTTCGCAGGGAATTGCATGCAATGGGTTTTTATGGCAGAGCGGCAGCCCACAAACCTCACATCAGCACCAGCAACGCAGCGAGGAGATTGCAATGGTTCAAATAGCGACGACATTGGAATCTGGATCAATGGCGAATGGTTGAATGAAGTGATGAGTCCCGCTACACCATCTGGCAATCGGTTATACAGGTTTGGGTATGGCGAACATTATCTGCCAAGCTGTGTTGTGCCCACGTTGAAGTTCGGCGGAGGGTCGGTGATGGTGTGGAGGTGCTTTTCATGGTATGGATTGAGTGCAATCGTTTCTGTGAACGGACATCTAAACGCAGAGCGTTACCAAGACATTCTGGACAACGCAGCACTTCCATCTCTTTGGCAGCACTTTGGCAATAAAGCAAGGGCTGTAGGCACATGGTTTGATGAAAAGGGGGTTCGAGAACTTCACTAGCCTGCCCAGAGCTCCGATCTGAACCCCATCGAACATCTGTGGGACGTGCTGGAACGTCGATTGCGCGTTTTGATCTGAAACCACATGACTTTTGATAGGGTAGTGTATAATACTGATAAAAAATTTAATACAATTGACCATCGTTAGTAAAAAAAGATTCTTAGTTAGCAAAACAGATTTTACAGATTCTTCAAAAATTTCTAATTGTGGGTCAGGAGCGGATATTATCGGGTAACAAAGACCAGTTTCTGATACCAATTTAGGAAATGTATCTCTTTTGTTAATTTTTCACCCCCATTTTTAACCTCCATTTTTTATTTTTGGTTTTCTCGAACTAGTATTTAGAAAATGTAAAAGAGCTCGATCTTCTTTCGTTTCTTATTATTTCCGATAAACGATTTCACGCTAACATGATAATGAGATACGCCCATGCGCAATGGAACTGCCGGAGGGCAAGAAAATAAAAAACGGCTGCACAAAACTGCGAAATGCAGCTAATAGAGCAGAAAACATTTTTTTTTTTAGATTTCCCACAGATAAGCACCAGTAGAATATTTTTATTCTTTAAATGTATTATTAATTGCTGTTATAGGGACCGAGAACGTTGATGGCAGTGCGGTCTGGTGGCGATCGTTAGAAAAAACTTAAATGATGAGCAACGCGCTATCACTGGATAAGTGTACAGCAGTTTAAGTTGAAAAATCATGGACACAAGAACTGGCCGTACAAATTGTTGTGTTTATGGATATAGTAACACACACACGAAAATAATTGCTGAAAAAAATAGAAAAAATATATTCCCTCTGATAGAAAAATAAGAAAAATGAATTTTCATGTTTCAACAATTCATTCAAAGTATGGATTGGAATTATATGAAACAAGTAAAAGATTTAAATGAATTGTATGAATATTTTCATTCTAAAATCCAAGAAGGAATATTATATAGAACTGAAAAAAGTGTAGTAAAAATTAGGTATAGAAAACTTAAACCTTGGATAACAAATGGAGTAATTTGATTGATAAAAAAGAAAGAAAGATGCGGAAAAAATTATTACGACAATATATTAAGTAATGCAGAATTAAAAGAAAAATATAAAAAATCGGAAACGAAGTTGTAACTCATATTAAAAATATAATATTTAACAAAGTCTTATATACGGAGCTAAATTTTAAATTTTATATTTTATACTATCTTTTGAATTTGAATATTGTATTAGATTTGATTTTTTTTTTTACTGAAACTATTAATTTGTATTTAGTTTTTTATTTTTAAATTTATAATCTGTCCGTTTGTATTTTAAAATATAGCGATTTAAGTGTAATGTAGATTTTAAACTAAAATCTCATGAGCAAAACTGCTCATTAAATTTCGGTAGATTTGTAAATTTTGTAAATAAAAGAATAAATTAAAAAAAACAGATTTTAGGAAAGCCCACGCCAATAACACAGTTTTCCGGCCTTTTGCTATCGAAGATGTGAAAATCATTCACGTTGTCATTTATATTTTTTCGCCAATTTGCCACTAGGCGCGCTGCTAGTTAAAAAGTAGCCTGGCGCTCGCTCCCTATTAGACTAATGTACGAGGGGAGTTCAATAAGTAATGCAACACATTTTTTTTCTCGGCCAATTTTGGTAGAAAAAACTGGACATTTCTTGTGGAACATTTTCAAACATTTCCGCTTTGTCTCGTAAAGTTTCATTGACGTCCGATATGTGACAGCGCTATAGTGAGCTGTTAAGGTGGCGTCTACAATGGAGGTGCGTTCCAAACAGCGGGCAGTGATTGAGTTTCTTTTGGCGGAAAACCAGGGCATCTCAGATATTCATAGGCGCTTGCAGAATGTCTACGGTGATCTGACAGTGGACAAAAGCACGGTGATTCGTTGGGCAAAGCGTGTGTCATCATCGCCGCAAGGTCAAGCAAAACTGCCTGATCTCCCGCGAGCTGGCCGGCCGTGCAGAGCTCTGACACCTGCAATGTCGGAACATGCGAACACTCTCAAGCAATGGCGAAAACTGCAAGTAAATTTACGTATTCTTTTGCAGCGTTCAAACGCGTGCGAAATGAGAAATGTATTAAACTACTGTGCCTATGTTCTTTCCACTGCTAGAGCCATTCATCCCTTCTTAATCAAAGTTACCATAAACGTTCACGTTAAAACACAAAACAATACAAATTCCTTGTCTCGTACAAAGATGCAGATGCACAACGATGCAGATGCACACCGATGCAGATGCACAATAGAGTATTAACATGAATATTTGAGCTAGACTAGGGCAGGTCAGTACGTAAAATTTGCAAACTCAAAATAATTTGTATTAAGAACTTCACAGGCCGTACACAACATGCCTAATTACAACAGTCGCTAACAATGCATAACAGTAATTATTTGTTGATAATAATAAGCCTAACATCAATTAGCTATTTTTAACAATTGGCCTAACAGCAATTACCTATTGTTAACATTAGGCTGAACAGTAATTAGCTTTGGACTATATATAATAGGCCTAATTTTAATCCTCTACTGCTAACAATAGTCCTAACATTGTTTAGTCATATTTAACAATAGGCCTAGCATGAATTAGCTATTTTTAACTATACGCCTAACATTATTCAGCATATTTAACAATAGGCCTAACATTGATTAGTCATTTTAACAATAGGCTTAATAGCACTGAAATTTAAAATTTAAAAACGAAATGAGCACGTGCCTCGAAAAAGCTTCATAACGGGCTCGTGCTCCATGCTGATGTTAACAATGCTTATATGATAAACAAAAAGTAACACTATATTCACTTATGACTCGTCGGTACGAATCGTTTGATATATTACATGCCCTATATTCATATCCTTGACATTAATGCACGTGCCTGAAGGGGTCCACGAAAGTGCATCAAAAGTTGATACATCAGAGTTAAGGTCATCCGTTTTCACGTTATCGTGCAAACGACGGCCGGTCGAACAGACAAACGTAAGGATTAAGCTTGTATTCTTACATAATAATTTTTCTATCGAAAAATGGAAGGAAAAATTCTGCGACCTGGGTTCGAACCAGGGTCGAGTTTTTGGACTTGAGATTGCGGTTTAGTAAGCATCGCTCATACGTCAAAATTGCGTAAGATCAGAGCAATTACCATTGGAAGGCTTTGATATTACGTAATTTTGACGTATGAGCGATGCTTACTAAACCGCGATCTCATGTCCAAAAACTCGCCCCAGGAACCCCAACTGTCATAGCCGACACCTCTACCAGTTGGACTATCGCAGACACCAGGACAGCCAAGCTATCACAAGGTTTCTTAAAGACAACCAAGTTGTCACGTTTGAAAGCCCAATGGGAGGCGGGCACTCGGCTCACAGATCGAGAATTTCGCCTATCCAACCATCAGAAAGTTTGATGAACTCTTCTGTATTGTATTTTTTATACATATAGCTTTAACTACAGGTGGTAACAAGGGGTCATTGAAATATTCTTTGGGGTCATTTTCTCGGATGTAGCATTTCGAAAATCGAAAAGAATGTCTTATTCGTCTTGTGCTCGTGATTCCCGATCGGATGACATATTACATGCCTTATATTGCCAATAAAAATATGTAATGGGGGGGGGGATTGGGTCTCAATAGTCCCGTGACAGTTAGACCAATTTCAATGATAAACCAATCAGGTGAGTTCCGGAAGGGTCTCTATCGAATAGCGAAAACAGAACTTGAAAAGGTTAAAGCTATCTCGAGTAATCGTCGGACATACAGACGGACAGACAGACACACAAACAGAGCGAAACCAGTAAACACTGAACGACCAATTTATTAGAGACACCTCTTACGGAAAATGGATCGGACTCCCAGTGACACCCAAACAACGGAACAGGCCAAAGCGGTGTATGAAAGGGATGCGTTGGATCACAAGTTGCAGTCAGCAGCAGAAGTGGACTGAATATGGGTAAATCCAAGGATTTGACCGACTTTGAACGAGGCATGATCGTTGGAGCTCTACGGGCGCAGTCGAGCATTTCGCAAACCGCGAACCTCCTCGGGTTTTCCCGTGCAACAGTGTCAAGGGAACGGCAGTTATGCCAAAAAACAACCTCCAACAAACACAACTCCGGACGAAACAGGGCCGTAGATGAACGAGGCCTACAGCGACTGGCACGAATCATCCACAGCAACACGACGGGAACAGCCCAACAAATTGCAGCGCAGTTCAATGAGGGAGCATCCCAACCCATTTCGGAGCACACGATGCGGCGCACTTACACCGAGCTGGGTTTAACAATAGGCGGCTATCGGGTATCGTCGCTGTCACCGCAAAATAGAAAAGCGCGCCTGCTATGGGCTGACAGGCATCGCCACTGGACACTGGATGAGTGGAAGAAGGTCGCCTGGTCCGACGAATCGCGGTTCCTATTTCATCATGCGGACGGCAGACTGCGCATCTGACGCAGACAGTACGAGGCCATGGACCCATCCTGTCAGCAGACAACCGCACAGGCGGGTGGAGGAGGAGTGCTGGTCTGGGGTGTCTTCTCTTGGGACGCACTGGGTCCTCTGATATCCGTATACTCTATCCAACGAAAGAAAAACTGGGCATGTCCACTTAAATTCCCAATTTCAATTGTTACTTATTGTTAATTTTATTTAGCAACAATGTCTAACAATTAAAATTGGGAATTTATTAGACACGCCCTGTTTTTCTTTCGTTGGACAGCCTATAGACATCTTCCCTGAATGCGACACACTACCTGAACATTGTTGCCGATCAGGTGCACCCGATCATGGTCACTGTGTTCCTTGGTGATGACGGACAGTTTTAGCAGGACAATGCTCCCTGTCACCGTACTCGAATGGTCTTGGACTGGTTCGAGGAACATGACGCGGATTTCACCTGCTTTAGTGGCCAGCTCGGTCGCCCGATCTCAACCCGATCGACCATTTATGGGATGAAGTGGATAGAACTATACGACGCCTTCCTATATAATCGTCCAATCTGCACCAATTACGGGACGCTGTGATGTCTGCCTGGGCTGCTATTTCTCCGCAACGGTTTCAACACTTTGTTGAATCCATGCCAGCACGTGTTCAGGCAGTTCTCGACGCTAAAGGAGGCACAACACGCTATTAGCGGGTGTCTCTAATAAATTGGTCGTTCAGTGTATGCTTTTCAGCATATAATCATGAAGTAGGACAAGGAAAGCCACATTCCTACAAGTAATTTCAACCTTCTAAGTTAAAAATGTAGAAAATCTAAAGGGGACAGACATTGTAAAACCAATAAGGGAGCTTTCATAAACCATGTGGCTCGGTCGGAGGGGGGGGGGGTTAGTAAGAAGCTACGCTGGGCTGCAAGAGGGGAGGGAGAATGCGAACCCAAACTACGTAGTTTTTCATTTATTTTATTTGACACATTAAGCAGGATACAGAATACACAACAGTATTGTGGATATATATTTCCGTAATTATCTCCGTAATTTAGATACACTATATATTCTCTTGGACGGCGAATTGTCGAGGCGGAGCATTGGATCTAGCCGATGAAGATCAGGAAACGAAGGACGCTCTTAAATAGAAAAAATACCTTTAGACTGTGGATGGGAAGACTTATCAATAGGAGACACAAAACAAACCGCTTTTCCAACGAGGGCTGTCCAACGCCAACAAGACTTTTGGAGGGATCTATCGAAAGTCTCCTGAAAGTACCACAGTCACTTCTTTCGTGAGACTGAGACTGTCACTGCCATTGATGTCCTTCAAAGTCTTTTCAACAGCTTCCAGCGCCTGGCGATGTAACACGGTGCACTCATCTCAGACTCAGCAGCCGTGTTTATTGCAAAACCTTGGCCATGGCTGAAATGTTGCATATTGGAGCATCTGTTTTGGCCAAGTTCAAAGGAATCTTAAAAACTGAATGTGCAATCCTGCCTCCAGTAAGAAATGTTGCTGCAATGCCAGAAGATACCAAAGCAAGAGCTATGCAGTGCAGCTTGGTCTTTGCGAGAAGAAGGTTGATCAGGAAGGTTTTTCTGTGCCTCTAGGCGCACCAAGAAAGAAAGGTTTTCCAGTCTGTCTGCTGACAGCATCGATTACGTATCCTATTGTAAGCAGCTCTTTGGTCATCGAGTAGCTTTTACTCATTTTCAGCAACAAAATCCTTTAGCTCATCTATTTATCCTCATCTATCTTCTTTCTTCTATTTATACACTGAGTGAGCATATTATTATGACCAACTGACATGTTCACGCAAATGCGCGCACGGACGTCGCCACAATGTTGCTAGCGGGCCGGACCAATATAAAAAACGAAACTGAGTGCGTCGACAACAGTAGACGTGTTCCATTCTTCAACTATGGGTAAACGACGCGATTTAACAGCCTTCGAGCGCGGGATGATTGTAGGTGCTCGGAGCTATGGAGCGAGTATCAGCGAAACAGCAGCATTCGTGGGGTGCTCAAGAGCAGCCGCAGTTAAAGTATTTAAAGACTGGACGGTTAGCCGGAAGATGGGGTCTGAACGTTCGCGTTGTGGCCGCCCGCGGATGGTTGATGATCGGACACTGTCACGACTGGTAAAGGATAACAGAAGGGCAACTGCGCATCAAATCACTGCCGACCTTAATCAGGGGTCCTCCAAAACGGTCTCTGAATGCACTGTCCGCCGCACACTGCATCGCATTAGATACGGAAGCCGAATACCTGTCCGCACACCTTTGCTGTCTGCAGCCAACAAGCGGAAACGAGTCCAATTCGCTCAGGAGCACAAGGACTGGACTATCGAGCAGTGGAAACAAATCATACGTTCTGAAGAGTGACGATTCCACTTACATCATGCAGACGGCCGCATGAGAATCTGGCGGAAACAGCACGAAAGCATGGATGAGTACAACCTTTCAGGCCGGTACGGTCAGTGTTATGGTCTGGGGAATGTTTTCCTGGCATGCATTGGGTCCGTTAATGCGTGTTGAACAACGTCTGGATGGCACAGCATACCTCCGTATCGTCGCCGATCAAATCCACCTGTCATGTTGATGGCGTACCCCAATGGAAATAGCTACTTCCAGCAAGACAATGCGCCATGCCACAGAGCTTGTATAGTGCAGGAGTGGTTCCAGGAACATGAGGGGAGCGTTACCTTAATTCGGTGGCTCCCACAATCCCCAGATCTCACTCCAGTTGAGCATTTGTGGGACGAAAGAAGTAACCATCAGACGGCTGTATCCACTACCGTCCAATCTAGCACAACTAGAAGTGCAATCCATCAGGCATGGTGTCAGATTCCTCCCACCAACTTCCAACATCTCGTGGAATCAATGACACGAATAATCACCGCAGTATTAAAGGCAAAAGGTGGCCCAACGAGATACTGACAAGGTGGTCATAATAATATGCTCACTCAGTGTATATGTTCTATTTTCTTCTTCTATTACCCCTTTACGTGGTCAGAGAATTTAGAATCCCCCTAAAAAGAGAGAGAGAATTTGGGGTGGGGGAGTAAAAAATCATGACCCTGACTCGGATGAATTTGACCTGCCTAAAACCTTGCCATAGTCAATCTGAATTACCTTGCAAAATTTCATCAAGATTGGTCCAGCCATTTTGAAACGCATAGTGAACAGACAGAGAGACATTTACATACAGAGAATTATATATATTTTTATAATCTTTTGACTTTGGAAATGGAAATAGCCGAAACGAACGTCAGCCGTTGAATTAAAGACCCAAACATTTATTTATTTAGGAGATTTCAGTATAAGAGATTTACCAAGTCTAGTTCATCCAGCCTTAGTTTGCGTGAAATGTGATGGACATGTTAATTGTTCTGGATTATTTATTTTTGTTGTAAAAATGTCCAACAATTGAAACGGCCATCATATTTCGCGCAAACTAAGGCTGGATTGACTATACTAAATCCACTTTATATTCTGTATGGATGAGCTAACGCATTTTGATAATAAATGACAGCTAATGGAAATACCAGTTTCAATCATTATCTTTACCATCTATTTGCAACTTACTAGTTGAATAAGCGCAAGAACAAATAAATAACAAATCAATGCTGTATTTTCTTATTATTTTTTGAACAGCTATCATGATTCATAGCCCTTTACTCAAATAAAATATTTAAATTAAACCGTGAAATATGAATTTTTTACCTCGTCTACGGGCTGACGAGGTAAAATTCCCTGCATTCTTTGCCAGTGTCAAAAAACCTAACGTACAATAATTACGCGTTGCAAAACACTAAATCATTTCTTAATAAGAGTAGAGGAACTCATGATCATTTGTTATTTTAAATTATAGTTAGACTCCACGTTTACATTTTTCATTTTGTGGAATGTAAATATACAGATCTTTTCCTATCTTCATGGTTAGTAAGTTTATATAACTACTTGTCAAATCCCATGATTAATAGTTCTTCGATAGCGATAGACTCCCATACCTAGTTTGCAGATTTAAATTGATTCCATAAGATTGGTTCATCACATGAAACTTTACTATAAAGATCTTTGAGGTACAGTATTTAAAAGTTTGGATCTATGAGGGACTCATAATCATATTTTATATTTAACTCTGAGACAAGATAATTTTCGATGAAAATAAAGCGTGTTTGGTTATTTATTAATTAGATGTCACTGACAAGCTTACTTATTCTGTGAATACGTAATTAAAATATTTTATATCTATGAAAAACATTGTAAAATAGAATGCAGATTTCAGAGGAAATAAGAACCAGTAACTTAGTAAATATTTTAAAAGCGTGCACAAAGATTACCATGAATAAGCGGACAAAAATTTTTTTGTGAGCACTAAACTTGAAAGAGCAAAGAGAAACTAAAAAATATATACACACAATTAAGCAGTGTTTGAGTTCATTCTAAATATTTTTCTGGAACAAATTACCTTCGATAAAAAAAATGTTAGTCTCTAATCTTCTATCGAACATGACATGGAAGAATAAGTCAAATTTCAGTAATCGATTTATTTTGTAAAAGATCTAAAATAAAATTTTAAAAAATCATGAAAATTGGACAAATCACAGCAGATGCTTTTAAATGCTTTTTCACGGACGGACAGATAAATAGAAAACAAAAGAACTTAGTAAATAGATATTTTATCAGCTCCCAAAGCTTGTGCTGAAATATGTCGACTGATCGCAACTGCACTGGAATGGAGCGTGAACGATGCGATCGGAGCGCGTAATAACTCAAAACAGGTGTCTGAGGCTGCGTTCCAAATCTCACGGGCTTCGAAAATATTTCGCGGCTGAGAGGGTTCACAGACTCGGGTTGCTTTATTGAATTAAATGGAGTTCCAACTTGAAATTTTGTGGTAACCTAATTTGGAATCGGAAAAGACGATTCCCAAAAGAGAAAGACAGGAAATTTTTTTATTCGCTCCCTGTACTTTATCAAAAAGCAAGAAAAAATAGAATTCTTAAAAATATATACAGTAATATTATCTTAAAATAACTGCGAAAATTTAAATAGCTTTTTCGTCTGTTAACAAATATTTATTTGATTTATTTATTTAAACATTTTTTTAATATGTTAAAAAATATACGATTTCAATGATATTTCGATTGAAAAATGGAAGGAAAAATTCTGCGACCTGGATTCGAACAGGAACTTCGACTATCATGGCCGACGCCTCTACCAAATGGGCTATCGCAGACACCTGGACAGCCAAGATGTGTCAAGGTGTCTTAAAGGCAACCAAGTTGTCACGGTTGAAAGCCTAATGGGAGATCGAGAATTTCTCCACTCCAAACCATCAGAAAGTTGATGAACTCAGAAGTAAATAATAATGATTATAAACTGGAGATGTTCTCCAAGCATAGGTAATGATTTTTCGAGAGGTAAAATAGGCGTCGGCCATGATAGTCGAGGTTCTTGGTTTGAATCCAGTTCGCAGAATTTTTCCTTCCATTTTTCAATCGAAAAATCATTACTTATGCTTGGAGAGCATCTCCAGTTTATAATCATTATTATTTATAAACGATCTCATTTGATAATGAGAAACGTTTCTAAAGGTAAGAAATAAAATGTTTCGATCAACTGAAATAAAATAAATTTTAAAGCCAATTTCGGATTTTAGCTGGCGATTACTTAAAGACAGCTACTCGTCCAATAAACTATTGCATAAGACAGATATGATAGAAGAATAAGAACGCTGGAGAAACTTAGCTTTTATAACATTTTTAATGATACACAATCTCATATGTTCCCATCGAGTATTTATTTATTTATTTATTTATTTATTTATTTATTTATTTATTTATTTATTACTCTTATTCTTACAAGCGCCTTTCCCGTGGAATGAAGATTAAATTAAGAGCATTCCTAATATTTTATCTGTATTTGAAAAAATTGTTTTTAAATCAAGGATTTTTTATTAGTTTTTATACACGTGCTTTTTTACAATAAAAATTTGCCCTGAAGAGAGCCGCAAACTATCAAACTTTTTCAAAGAAGATTAAACTGGAAAATACATGTTTTCATTAATTGAATTTACTGACCTTTTACAGTAAAGCAAATGTTCAGTAAAGCATAAGTTTTGGCTTTATGAAACGTCTTCTCCGATATCAAATTATATTAGAAGGAAAATTTAACTTAAAGTTCTATTAATTCCTCGCCTCCATTGCTTCTTCTCCCATTTTTATTTCATCCGTGGCTGCAGGAACTCGTTTTTTTTTAGCTTTGAGGAAAAAATTCCCATCATTTAAGGCATTCAGGTCATTTAAAAATGTAATTAAGGCATTCTCAAAAATTTCATGATTTTCTGATGAATAGTTTTTGCTGTAGCGAGCTACTAAATGTTAACTTTGATTTTAGACACCCTATATGTAGTTTTGATTTTATTGTGATTGGTTCTTAGGTGATCGTCATTACCCGGCTCTCTCCTAAGTGCGAACAAGGAAAAAAAATGAGGCGTGGTCACCACCCGACTTTCTTATACATAAATGACCTGGCCCAAATTCAGAAAAAAATTAAACTGTCTAAAAAATCTACTTCCGATAGAAATTTTAAAAAAGTTTGTGAATAAAAGTTACTTCAAATTAGCTTCTAAACATTTTGGTATTGATTCCAAATTTGCCTATACCATCTTATTTCGCAAAAAACTGGATTTTGACAAGAGTAAAACTGGTACTTCCGGTTGGAATTTTGAAAAATTTTAACAAAAGTTGTTTATAATTGAATTTGGAACACTTTTTACCCCATACAAAATTTTCATAAACGCAATGTTTAACGAGATATTTCAAAATTTATCTCGGCACTGGAGTAAACTGATACTTCCGTTTCACCGATTCCACTGGAAAATTAATCAGACCTCCAGAGGAAGATTTTAATCTTAAGTTTGGTCTCGATAGCTTTAGCCGTTTGGACGCTATCGTGGACACACACACACACATTGACACACACACACACACACACACACACACACACACACACACACACACAGTGATTTTCCAGAAATCACTTTTTCGTAATCTAGGGACCCTAAAACGTGAAGATCAGTGAAAATCTGGAGGTCGCAATTTTTCGTGAATACAATACTTCCTTATACTATGTATAAGAAAGTAAAAAAAGCTGAAAAAACAAAATTGAAATCAAAAATATCAAAAATTAATTAATAATTTTAAAATATTGTAAAAAACTAATGTAGCCGTTAGGAGGATTAATTGGCGCGCGATCAACACTGCTACTCAAAAGTTAAGCAAGAAACACAATATTCTGCATATCTTGTCAAATATTTATTACAAACGTAAACATTTTTTTTTTGTAGATCTAACTAGCTGTGGCAATATAAAATGAGCAAAAAATTCTATATAAAATTACCCGTTTTAATTTGAAAGCCAATCGTGATAAAGTATGCAAATAATACTTAGAGATGTGGTGGAGAGAGGTAGTGCATTTTGGTGAATTTTACAAAATCAGGCGGAGGAGCAAGATGGCTTAATGTGGATCGCTGGGTCATCAGCCGACTCTGGAACCAGTTCCAATCAGCTCACACAATCTTTACAAGATATCTTCTGGACGTTCACGGACAACATCAGCCAGAGAAGACCGATTTTTGATTTTAAACGCAAGACGCCACAGAACACATTTAGTACGCCAACTTGATGCAGACATCATAGCAAAGACTAGAAGAACTGTTTCCTAGCAAATTCTATATAATGAAATTTTAGGAATTTGCTTAGATGTTAAAAATTGAGATTTTTGAAATTTGAAAATTTAACTAACCAACAAGGAACCATTATTATCCTGTCCATTGTTAGAATTAGCGGTTGTAAACAATTTGAAAGAAGTAATTGTTTTGATTGTTACGTGAAGTCTATAGACGGCTGCATACAAGACGGCCAGTCGTTTGTGCCCTTTTGAGATCCTGACCCAGAAGGCTTGATTGAGCTGGTGTCGAGAACATCGTGACTGTACATATCAATAGTGGTCCAGAGTAGTCTTCAGAGATGAGTCTCGCTTCGGTCTTTAAACCGATTCTCAGCGTCTGTTGATATGGAGAGACCAGGAACACGGTATCACCCTACAATTGTGGTTTGCAGATAGTGGCATGATGGTGTAAGGCGGCATCGCCATAGGTGGACGTACAGATCTCCACATCTTCGACAAAGGAACACTCACAGGAAGTCAACATAGCGAAGAAATTCTTGAACCTTACGTTCGTTCTTTCCAAAAAGCCATGGGGTCTGAAGCATTAAAATGGACGATAATGCTCGTCCTCACAGAGCGCGAATGGTGGATCGGTACCTCGATCGAACGTGATACTATAATTCGTATGGAGTGGCCAGGTCACTAGACTTAAATCATATTGAGCATGTTTGGGATGCTTTAGGGCAACAAATTGCACGTCTGCCGAACCCACCGCGTAACCTTCAAGCAGTCAGAACTGTTCTTCAGCAAAAATGGCTGTTACTCCTCTAAACACGCATCGACAACCTTATTGGCAGCATGAAGAGACGTTTTCAGGTACGTATTTCTGTTCGTGGCAATCATATTTCATACAAAAGTGCCACACCATCGAACACAAGTGACCAAAACATTCAAAGATTTCTGGAACCAGTTCTAAACAACACGCACTGTCTGTAAAAGGTCTACCTCTGGACGTACACAAATTGAAAATAACGTGTGAAAAATTATTATTATTTAAAATTATTTACGAAATATATTATCTTTAAAATTATTTACGAAATATATTATCTTTAAAATTATTTACGAAATATATTATCTTATTCATACACAATATGCTGTATTTACTCTATAACATTCATTAGAATCCGGCAGCAACGTTATGACTGGTGTTTGTTGCTTAACTTTTGAGCAACAGCGTACTTCTCTGGGCAAGCCTACGGAAATTTCGGCGAAATGGTTCTGTAAAGTTAACTTTTATGGAATTCCTCTATTTATTGATGAAAAGATTTATTGATGAAAAGATTAAAGATTTCACAGATCATTCATCAGTTATATTCTACAAGTTCCCTATTTCTTAAACTCGTTTAACATCTGAAAATCTTTATCTTGTGGACTTTCCAAATTATCTTTTTTGTTAGTCGTAACTATATCTCAATGTACACTTGAGCATTTCTTTAAAAGCGATAAATCATTTTTGAAGCACTATAACGGAACTTCAGTAATTTTTTCTTGTTAGAAGTTTTTCTTTCCTCTACAGGCAATTCAACATCACAGTTCCTTCTTATATTTTTTAATAGTAAATAGATATTCCATCGAAGAAAACGTTAAAGAATATTTTGACCAATCTATTTTAATTTGAAGAAAATGTGACAAACCCTCCCTATAGATCCCCACCCGGGGACGCCAAATATGACGAACCCCCACTTTACTTCTCACCCGGGGGCGCCAAAATGTGACAAACCACAACTAGATATTAGTTTATTAACCCAAAACTGATGGAAATCGTGAGGGACAAGCTTGTCATGGTTCGGGCGTGTCCACAGGTGCAGTGTAAGGAAATAAAATCATAAACATACTTAACAAAAACAATACACTTTAATGATTGCAAACCCAGTTATACCTTCAATACATAATATCAAACATAACTCAACGTAACGCTTGCATCATAGATGAGAGCGCTGCTTATCAACATGAGGGGCCCCTCTAATATCCAACGTACCCAATTAACTAAGCTCAAAAACAACACTTAACTTTCAGTTCCACCGAACACAACATAAGACAATAAGTCATCTGGTTCACACCCGGTAGAGACGGAGGAGGTTACCCAGGGACCCCATACACGGACACACACTTGTCAATCGCGGGCTCTCGCTTCCCTGAGCAGACAGCCTTGTGCAGTAATTACAGCTGCAGACTTAATGAGCGTGTGGCGTCACCCGTCAATACCCAGTTTAGCGTCCCAGAAGACGTTGTGTGGTTCCTTTAAACGTGTTCCTACTTATGCGAGGGGGAACCACTGAAACCCCCTTGGGTGACAACCATCGGTAATGGTTTGCACTGTAATTCAACAGGTATCCTGCACGCTGACCTGGGCGTAAGCCATTCAAAGCGCCAGTTAAAAATGCAGGGATTCCTCCACTGCCAAGACAAATCTATATAACTCAGCAATACAAAGCGGCCCCTGTGCACCACCCCTGGGAAACGTACAGCAATGGACAAAAAAAAACGCTCCCTCACTCTGTGCTGCTATATTTTTAAATGAGCGTTTACTACTTTTGCCACTAGGTGTCTGATATCGATTAGCATGTCAGTTTTTCTGCTGTATTTTGATTACAAGTGCACCACACTGCAGTCTAAAATTTAGATTTAATATTTCTTCTCAATTGACTTTTGAATAATGATTGTGAACAATATTTATTGCTTTGTTATTGTTAACTTTAAAATGTTTTAAAAAAATAGTCCGCACGGAAGAAAATAGGATGGTATGATTTCATTGGTTAAAAATTTAGATAATTTTCTAACTGAACTAAACGATATCAGACACCTAGTGCCAAAAGTTGTAAAAGCTCATTTAAAATATAGCAGCATCGAGTGAGGGAGCGTTTTTTTTGTCCATGACTGTACACGTCCCACTTTAAAGTAACCAAATCTACTGCCTAAACTTCTTCTTAATTAATTATAGACTACATAAGTTCCTCGTCTGGCACTGGTAAGTCAGGCACAACAAAAGACTAGTTCACAGAAACTGCTCACAGGCGTTTAGAACAAAATGGTTCCACCGGTCCAGCACGACTGAGAAGTAAGTTCTCAGGTTCATACGTTGCTACGTTCCAAAGACAGTTGATCGATACTCCTTTGGTCGAGCCACCCCACGTCGCGTCAAATTTAAAACTTTCCAAGACACTCACCATCAGCCAACTTCTAATGATATCGCACACCTTTACCGACCATCCAGACATCCAGCAGTCCATCTGCAGCAGCATTCGAACGACAGATCATTTTCAGTGAATTCCAGGGCGATTACACATGAAAAGTTTCCCAAAAGTAATTGGATTAATTATACTTTATAATGGAGCATGGTTCCGGAGGATTTGTACTTAAGTAACATCGTGGACTCAAGACAAAAGTGGAATAAAAGCTCCAACTCAAGCAAGCTCCCGTTTCGTCATTTCTACACAACAAGTCACTCATAACACCAACCCCGAAAACAAAAAAAAACATTCCTCCGTAACCAAGCTTAAAACAATAAGAATTCCTGCGGCTGACGTTGTTTTGTCGGGAAAAAAAACCTCCGACAAAACAATGTAGCTCCAGCCAACGCGATCACTGTTGCAACGAACACATCGTTACAACCGCGATTGTTAAAACAAAAACCAACAATAAACGAGACATCGCAGTAGGCTAAGTGCCTTTTTATAACAAATAAAACAAGCATTTTTGAAAAATCATATTGTACCCAACGTACATAACGAGAATAAATGAAAACACAAAAACATAACAAATTTCACAATTAGAGTGGGAACAACAAGGAGGCTATATTAGCCTTCCGCCGGGCTATATGTTAAACACTGACATGGAATGGCACAAAAAATACTTTATTCATATATACGAATTATAAAATCATGCCCACTATAAATGTACAAAACAAATATAGAAACTAGCAACAAATTTCGAAAATTTAAAAGTTTCTGTTTTTGGTATTACTTTAGGCTAAATACTAAACCGAGAATTTTGGTCAAATGCCGAACATTTAAATTGCTTCACAAGGTTGAGAAATTATTACCCAAATATATAAATTTTATACTTTATATATCGTTTTGGGTTGTATATCAGTATTTATGATTTATTATCTGTGACACTTTTAGGTTATCTGAAGATTAGTATATGATACTTAACCAATATTTTTCCAATATCATTCCAATGCTATTCTGAAGAGTATTTGTCTGAATAAAAATTTCAATTGTATACATTTTTAAGACAGGATGATATTTTTATTCCGCGTTAAACAATTTGTAATGTCACTTAAGTGAGAAATAGTTCGTTCATAGAATGAAAAAAAATTGCCACAAAATAATTGTTGCCAGAGTGTTAACAAGATATACCTTCCACGACAGGAGCAATTTTTTTCGTCCCAATGAACCATTCCCGAGATAATGGCCATCAATTACCGGACCTTAATGGTAGGGTTCAGTCAGTGACTGTCAGAAAGAAACAAATCTTCTGAGAAACCTATTCAAGAGAACCATCTCCAAGAAATCTTTTTTCTTCCAAAGATAGTATTAAATTAAGAATTATTTTTATTAAATCTGCTTTTATTTGATATAGAAAATAGCGCTGCATTAAATTGTTTGTACATATTTTCGTCATTGTTAATTTAAATTTCATTCACTGACAAGGACCAATGCCTTGGCGCCTCTACACCTTCGAGTATACGTATATCTTATAGAGAAAAAAGTATATTTAGCCGCTCCCTGTACACTTCGATACCCATACTTGTGACAGAAGACATCTCTATATAAAAATTTCATATAACTGAAGAAAATAATAAATAAATTTTACAAGTAACGTAAAAGCAAACGAATTTTCGAATTACATGAAACAAACTTAATTTTAACAATTCGTTTTTCGAGGGTCGTTCGGAAATAATTTACAGTTGCACTAATGTGCAGATATCAGATAATGTGCGTGTATGCCCACTTGTTGAGAAATCGACTGATAGTAGCGCTCCATGTACCAACTAAATGGAGTACATATTAATATTCGGTTATTTTATGGGTAGCTTTTTTCTTCACGAATGGAAGTTATCATTTTCTGTTTAGATAAATAATTCTGTACAAAACTGTCCATCAAGAATTAAATTTTTAAAGAGAAAAGAGCACATGACGTGTCAAATCCACTGTTTACTCTTCTGAAATGAGCCATACGATGTTCGATAGTGTCCAGGTCACCGGGCTAACTGCGGTCACGGGACAAGGTCACATGATTGATGTGAACGCCGTGAACCTATCTAAGCTCACCTATTACTCCTCTTTCTCATCCAAAGAAGATTACAGAATATTATAGAAAAATAAAGAAAACATTGTTCTGTTTAAAAAGACTTCAGTTTAATATTTAAAGGAAATAGAAAACTTCAATTTGTACAATAGTTTTGCTTTATCGATATCTTTATAATGTCAAATTGCTTATTTATTTACATTAAATAACCAGTAAATAGGCTTTTTATCTGAAAGTAAACAGTGCGATATTTGATCCTCGTTCATTAATTAACATTGAGAAAATATTCATAAGAACCGACAGGAGATCGTAATTGCAAAAAAAAAATTTTTGTTTATTATCCAGATAATAAATAGATAAGGATTACGTTAACTGATAACTACATACACATGTATGTGGGAACTTTTTCAGGGAGTAATAGAAGACCTTAAAACGAGCAATAAATATTATACAGGGGTTTCAACTAGTGATGTCAAGATCCGGATAATTCAAGATCCGGATATCCGGATCTTTTTTTTGGACCTAGGTCCGAGATCCGAGGTCCGGATCTTGGTCAGAAATCCGAGATCTGAGATCCGGATCTTGGGTCCGAGATCTGAGATCCGGATCTTGGGTCCGAGATCTGAGATCCAGATCTTGGATCCGAGATCCGAAATTCGGATCCTATTTCAGGAAATTGTGTATATGCAAACTTTTTCTGAAAGCAGTTTATAAATGCTTTTATTAAGTGATAGCCTAGTCCTCTTAAGTCCTAATTAGTCTTAATACGCATCCAGCGAAAGGATCCGAAATCCGGATCCGATATCCGAGATCCGAGATCCGAAATCCGGATCCGAGATCCGATATCCGAGATCCGAAATCCGGACATCACTAGTTTCAACCCAATGCATGGCTACTTTCAGGAAACTTGATAAACTACCGTAGAGACAGCATCCTGCAATCAGAATATAAAAATTTTAAATATTTAAATTAATTTTTTATTCTACACCCTTACAACTTATGGAAGTCATAGATAACATCCTTTAGGAACAACATGTCCCCATCCCTTTCAGCTGTTCAACTGCCTTACGCCACCTTGGAACGAAGGCGTGTATACCTGCACGAATATCGTCGTAGCCTCTTTCACCTGATAATCTGCTTGCCCACTGACTAACCGTACTGCGATCGACAGCAGCACTCCAAACTCCTTTTTCAAACTTTTTTGAATGGTTCCCACTGTCTCGTTCTCACAGCAAAGGAACTCCATCAAAGCACGTTGCTTCTGACAAATGTCCAGTACAGCAGTCATCATGATGGAGCGCTATCATGGCGTCACTCACGTTAAGGACTTAAACTGTATTTGAATATAAGCGGGAAATATGTATCTAAAATGGAAAGATGAAGAATAAAAATAAATTTTAAAAAATATTGTTCACTACTTTTGCATTGACCCTCTGTAACGCCTGATTCCTATGCCAAGGACACCAATAGGCAACTCCTATCTACCCCAAACCATAGCCACTAGCTGAACCGAAATTGAAGTGTGTGTTTTTTAACATTCTTAATTTATTTACCCATACAGCAAATAAAGGCTCGATAAGACAAACTCTGACAAAATTCTGGGGCTTTATTCTCTAGAATTAATATCACAGGTAATTATCACATGCAAAATATTTTTATTTTCGGAGCGAGAGTTTTTGTCCTTAAATTAACTGTCCCACAAATCTCTAGTTATACAGTCCCTCTTGTAGGTTTCCTTTTAACTTTTATGCCTACGACTATAATAACGCCATGGTTTACTCCTGTCTCTTGCTCCCATAAATTAAATTGAGTCTCACATTAAAAAAAAAAAAAACAGCCCGCAGCAGTCAGAACAAAAAATAAAAATTTCAATAAAATTCAGAATTCCCCGTAATCAATTCTTAACTTTTCTTTTAAATTATATTCTTAACTAACTTATTCAAAATCTTTTAACTTTTTCCCAAAACAAAGGTAGATTGCGTATGAAGCTTAAAAGAGTCCGAGCGACGAACCCTCTCCCTGGAGGATAATTTTCTTTGGGGTCGCGTATAAATGGTTTTCTTTCAACAAGGTAAATAAACAAGCTTTTGCTTAATTATATCTTTCTATCTCTTTTATCTTTAGGATTATTATATTTCAACCGGATAGAACTTCTAATTATCTTTGTAAATGTCTCAAGTGGTTAACCCTTTCTTTTCTTTTTTCTTTTTTAGATTGATTTTTCGACGGAAACCGGCAGGAAGCACAGCCTGACCGACGGGGAAGGTAAGTACGGGGGAGGGGGGGATAGGCTATCGACGGGTTAGTTAGTTTGATTACTACGGGACGTCGATCTTAATCTACATGATACCCCACGGTCTTTTCATCAAAATCGTTGAAAATCATACGGCTGTCATTTGACTTGATCTTGGGTCTTTTCCGAGGAAAGAAAGAAAACTCCCGACGCTCTTCCAATTATTATCTTCTCCATACGAAGTTTTTGTGGTTGATCGGTTGATCGTTCCTCTTCTCCTTTTCGCAGCTCTCCGGACAAAGACCAAAACGATAGCTTCCGGCAGAACTTAATTATCATGGCCGAAATTTGAACGCTTTTACCAGATGAATGTGTTGGGCCTCGCAGTGAACATTCAGAGAAGAATTCGGGCCTAGCACGTCCATCTCCTGGCTGCTGGGGCGTCTTTGGGCTGACTTCCTAGCAGTTTTCTACCTGATCCCAAACGAACATCTCATCGTAGGTAAAAAAAAAAAAAAACCAACTCTCATCGAAGTTCCATGGTGGAACCTTGATGTCCTTCATGCCTAAAAAAAAAACAAACTTTAATTCCTCTCTGCCTCTTCTATATTCTGAAATCCAAACTTCACATTGTTTTCGTCCCCATGCGCTCAACAGTCTATCTCCAGTATAAATAAACTGTTCATTCTCAACAATGTCTATGTTAAAAATTAACTAAAATTATCCCAATTCATTTTATTAACACAATCCTGTTTTATTACATCACATTCAATTCTTACGAGGCCAACGAGAAAGACAGGCCTCGAAGCGGAAAAGTCACCTGACCAACTGGGTCCGAACAACAATCCAACCTTCATTGTTTCCAACAAACGAAAAAATACTGATTGTTAAAATCCAAGATGGAGACAATGAAGACTGGATTGTTGTTCAAACCCAGTTTGTCAGGTGACTTTTCCGCTTCGAGGCCTGTCTTTCTCATTGGCTTCGCAATTCTTATTTCATAGTTCACATTCAGTCATTTCCATTTTTGAAATTTTATTTCCAGGTCCCACTAGATAATATTTCGCAACAGCAACAATTGGATATATTCCCTGGCAGATGGGGGTGAATCATCGTAAAAAAAACGTCTTATTTTGCTTCAAGAGACTTATGAAACGTCAAAATCATTTTTTTTTGGCGTTACACCTCGTACGTACTTTTCCAAAATCCGATGAACAGATCACCAACACTCACATGTTGAATTTATTAGTTACCTCCCTATGCACTTCACAAAGACATTTGAATGTTTAACATGCAAATCAAGAAATTACCAAAAAATTACATAATAACATTCACTTTCATGAGGAAAAACAAATAAAAGGCATGCATCATACAGAAGACAGAACAATTTCAGAATGGCAAGTTACACTGTTCCTGAAATGGTCAACACGATCTTCTACTTTGGATTGTTGGTGATACATTCATCGGATTTTGGAACAACTTTTTTGTTTTGTACGGAATTCCATGTTGAAGAAGTCTTCAATTGGAATTTTTCGTGTATCTGTTACGGTTTTTAAGATAGGATTTGGATGTGTCCTAATTTGGATATTTTGAGATGATGAATGATGGATGATGGTGCACCATTGAATAGGTCACCCCCAACTTCCTATTCATTGGATTCATCAAAATTGACATATCTGCTTCGGTTATGAAACGGGGGGGGGGGGGGGTTCATTTTTGTATCCACCCTGTATATTGTATTCCAAGGTTCTTGTGTCGTCCTCCCTTACATTCGTCAATTACAATATTAAGGAAGCTACAAAAGATAAAAGCTTAAAAAAGGTAGCCCCAGGAGAATACAATAAAACATTTTATACAAGTAAAATTACAAAACAAATGTATGACTAAAAAAGGGGAAATCAACCAATAATAAAAATTACAAAGGCAATGCGGTAGTAGATGCAACACCTCCTAAAAAGAAAGCCTGTGCACTGAAAATTCGTACATTGTTAATTGTTACATCATCATAAAAAGGCATTGTTAATCGTATTTCTACCAATAATAAGCCCTAAATTATAACTTCTTATGTATCTCATGTATCTATCTATCAGCTCCAAATTTAAATTGAAAGAAGTGAAAAAAAAAAAATTTAGGCAGACTGCCCCATGCAGTGCCTTCAATGGTGGCGTCTGAAACTAATCAACTAAACGCTGCCGAACATCCCCCAATTTAGGACCAGTTAAGCTTGGAGAAAGCGACATTATTATACCCTAAACACCGTGAATAGTGCAGACGATTGAGATGATACTCGGACCGTGCAACTAGGCAGCGGGAGTAACAACTCATGGTAAGGTGTGTACCTAAAGGACACTGACTCTGAACAGATCGGCTAAATTAAAGCGATCGATGATCAGATGCGTCTCAGATACACGCCACCGATAATAGATGTCACATAATTTTCTTTATAAGGCAGCAGATTCTGCAATGCAAAACCTTCCTGGTGCGCTACAGTAAAAACAGCAACGATATACATTGAAATATCAAACTATTTTAGTAGCAAACATATAATAAAATTGCATAAATTATGCTGAGTTTATTGAATTAAACAAAATTAAGATATTTTTAATTTATAATTAATATACACTGATTTTAGAGTAATATTCACTAGATGATAGTAAGAATGAATCTAGAACTAAAGAAGATGTGAGTCAATTAAGAAATACACTGTTTTTCAAAAAAGCGTTTACTTAATTAAAAGTTTTGTAATATTTAATTTTTAGTAGAAATATAATATGTAATGCATATACCAGGTATACCCAATAGATATGCCTCTTTGTTAAAAATTTGATTTTTACCTTAAATTTCAGGTTTCAGACTTCTCACTTTAAGTCATTCAAAAGTGCTAACCATAAAACGGGGTTTATTTAAAATGTATACGAGGAGTAAGAATATGTAAAATGTAACACTAAAAAATTCAGTGAAATTTCAATGTCCATTCTTCGTGAAATAAAAATTGCTCTTAAGAGACTCACTTCACAATAATACACAAAATAATTAAAGATTAGTTTTATAAGTCCGTTATAATTATTTATATGAAAATAGCTTTAATTACATTGAGCAATAGTAGAAATGCTATCGATATGAAAGAGTCGAATCCTCAATGAATTTAAATCACAATAATGAACAAAATTGAAAACCAGTAAAACAGGTTAAATCTAACGTCCTGAGACGAATATGGCCATGAAATTCGTTTATTGATTCTGGTTTCAGACTTTTAGCCAGGTTGTCCTTTATAAAGGTGTTTGGCGTATAATAACGTGACCGTTATGTGAACTCTTGTCATGCCGTATTTATTACTTATTTTTAGAACGTATTATTACTAAATCATAATTCATTACTTTATCATGTAATGAGTACATGATTATAAAATTTAGCCCCACATTACCTTATTCTCTAATATTCACAAAAAGAGACGCAATTGCATCATCGTATGACAAGACGGATGCTGTTTTTAAGATGATCTAATCGTCAGTATTTACGCCGATAAAATCGCTTTAAGCCGATGGTTGAAATCCATTTCCTAGGTACAGTGTCTGATGACCAGTTGGACGCTAATTTCATTGTTCTTATGGTAAGGATAACTAGGGGAAAACAGGGTAGATGCCAAGGAAATGATTACGCAGTAAAAAATGGTATGGACAATCAACTCAGATTTATTTGTGCAGATTCTATGGATGCGTGTTAACTGACCTAGAGGGATGACTTATACAATTCCCCCGGACCGAATGAGATTATGCCTAATATGCTGCAACAAGCTCTAAATCTTGTCTGACCTCTCCTATGCTTAATCCTAACGCCTATATGATCTTTCTACCAAAATCTTGCAAAGGCTTTTTTGACCAAGCCGAAAGCATTCTACCAATAAGGCTATCTATCTTCTTTCATGCTTAAATGCATAAAAAATGAAAATTGAACACAGGGTGGTAAGACCCTAAAACTAGCTGATGTCTCGGGTAAAGGCTGTACCTTGTCAGAGCAAAGAGTGGAAGTCATAATAGGAGCATTAGAAGAGGTTTTATATACAGATAAAATTTGGGGACAAAAGAAAGTCTTGGATAGAGAGAACAGAAATGGACAAGTGGAGTATTGGATAGAAGAGGGGGGGGGGTTCTAGAAATTTTTGGCGTCGACTGCAAAGGTCATTTTGCGCCTTTTACACAAGTTATAACAGTACGCAGCCCGGGACAAACACAAACATCCATGCCCACGGCGGGATTCGAACCCGCAGCCAGGCGGACTCGAGAACTAGAAAGCCTACACTCTAGCCCTCTCGGCCACCTGGCCGGCATTGGATAGAAGACGTGATGGGATAGAACAAGAGGGCCAATGGGAAATATAAAATGACAGTAAAAAAGAGCAATAGGATAACACATAAGAATAAAGTGACAGAAAATGAATGATAATTTAATAAATATTAGAAGAAAACAACAAAAATGAAGAAAAAAGAAGAGAAATATTGAAAAAAAAAAATTTAATGAAAGCTAAACATTAAAAAAGAGATAGACAAAATGGAAAATTTGATAAGAGAGACGGAGGGAAAGATTATATGAAGGGAAAGACAAAAGCACAGAAAGACACTGTGGAAAGGACTATGGCAGAGAAATCATAGAGGCATGCATCTTACATATATAGCCATATACCCTGGATATCTCAAAATCATAATTCTTAGCCATATGGCCGAGAAAACATCCAGGAATAATTCTTACCAATACGCACTATAAACCATAGAGGCATACATCTTAACCATATGGCCTAGAAACCATAGAGGCATACATCTTAGCCATATGTGCGAGAAACCATAGAGGGATGTATCTTAGTCATATGGCCGAGAAACTATACAGGCATACATCTTAGATATATGGTCGAGAAACACAATGTTGGAAATCTTAGACATATGGCCAAGAAGCCATAGAGGCATTTCTTAGCCATATGGACGAGAAATTAGAGAGGCATGCATCGAAGACTTATGGCCGAGAATCCATAGAGGCTCACATTTTAGCCATATGGCCAAAAACCCATGTAGGCATACGTCATAGACATATGGCCAAGAAACCAAAGAGACATATCTCCTAGCCATATGGCAGAGAAATTAAAGAGGCATACATCTTAGCCATATGGACGAGAAACCATAGAGGCATTGGTTTTAACCATATGACCGAGAATCTATAGTGGCATAGATTTTGGCCATATTGTTATGAAACTATAGAAAAAAACATCTTAGCCATATGGCAGAGAAACCATAAAGGCATGCATCGTAGTCCTATGTCTGAGAAACCAAAGAGGCATACGTCTTAGATATATGGCCGAGAAACACAATGCTGGACTTCTTAGACATATGGCCAAGAAGCCATAGAGGCATGCATGATAACCATATGTCCGAGATTCCGTAAAGGTATAATTCTTAGCCAAATGTCCGAGAAAGCATAAAGG
>JAHWFO010074531.1:40365-52608 GCA_023313115.1 Rhysida immarginata | reverse complement strand
GCCAAGAAACTATAGATGCTTACATCTTAGATATATGGCCGAGAAACACAATGTTGGACGTCTTAGTCATATGGGCAAGAAGCCATAGAGGCATGCATCCTAGCCATATGTCCGGACTCCTTAAATGCATAATTCTTAGCCATATGGCTGGGAAACCATATAAACATATATCTTTTATATATGACCGACAAACACAGTGCTAGTCGTCTTAAGCATGTGGCCAAGAAGTCATAGAGGCGTTTTCTTGCCATACGGCCGAGAAAACAGAGAGGGATAGATCTTAGCCATAATATTGAGCAACCACAGAGGAAAACATCTTAGCCATATGGCAGAAAAACCATAGAGGCATACATCTTAGATATATGGCCGAGAAACACAATGTTGGACGTCTTAGACATATGGGCAAGAAACCATAGAGGCATATGTCGTAGCCATATGGCCGAGATTCCATTGAGACATACATCGTGGACATATGCCTGGGAAATCTCAAAGGCATAGCTCTTAGCCATATGGCCGAGAAAACATCCAGGGATAATTTTTAGCGATACGGCCGAGAAAACTTCCAGACATAATTTTATCCATATGACCGAGAAATCGTAGAAGCATGCATTGTAGTCCCATGTCTGAGAAACCATAGAGGCATGCCTCGTAGCCATACTTCCGAGAAACCATGCAGGCATATATCTTAGCTACATGGCCGAGAAACCATAGAGGCATACGTCCTAGCCATATGGCTGAGAAATTAAAGAGGCATACGTCTTAGCCATATAACCGAAAAACCATAGAGACATACATCTTAGACATATAGCCGAGAAACCATAGAGGCATAGATCTTGCCATATGGCCGAGAAAACAGGGTCATGCATCTTAGCAATATGGTCGAGGAACTATAGAGGCATATATCTTTAATATATGGCCGAGAAAAACAATGCTGAGCGTCTTAGACATATGACCAGGAAGCCGTAGAGGTATTTCTTAGCCATATTAGCCATATGGCTGAGAAACTATAGATGAAAACAGCCATTACGCAGAGTAACCATAGAGGCATGCATCATAGCCTTATACTCGGGATGTCTCAAAATCATAATTCTTAGCCATATGGCCGAGTAAACATCCAGGAATAATTCTTACCCATACGCCCTAGAAACCATAGAGGCTAAGAATAGTTGTGAGAAAACTTGATGGAGGTGTGGACGGAGTGTTAGTGTAGAAAGAAGAGACATGAAGAGTGCAGAGGAAAACGTTCTTGAAATCATAATCTGAGACGTTAAGGTTCTGGATATGGGAGAAAAAATGGTTAGTATCTTAGATATAAGAGGAAAGAGTGGGTGGGGATTGGCGAATGTGGTGATCAAGAAAAGCAGAGAGCGACTCACAGAGAGCGTTATTGCAAGGGATGATCGTAAGGACGTGATTACCAGATTTAGAGATCTTGTGAAGAATGTAAAAACGACCAGGGGAACTGATTTTAGGAAGTAGGAAAAGATGGATTTTTTATCAAATTGAAAAGAGTTGACCATTGAGTGAGGATATTATCAAGTTTGATGTAGAATATATAGTAGGATCTGAGGGTAGAGGTTATCAACGTGAAGTCTGAGAGTTGTTTGTTAGCATCATTAATGTAGTCCGAGGTGTTCATAACAACACTAGCGGTTCGACCCCGGCCGAGGATGACGAGGAGTTTTTCAGGCGGAAAATCCTGAGATCACGCACTTCCTTCGGAAAGGAAGTAAAGCCGCTGGTTCCGTGTAGTCTTTGCCGGCTGCACGATAAAGAACCCTTGGGCGGCCCCTATAACGCCGTCCTGAAATGACCATGGCAGCTGAAAAGGACGTTAATACCAAACAAACCAACCAAACCATAACAACACTATCAGCGGGTTTTATTGCTATGTCAGGTTATTGGTAAGACGTTTGATGCCTTTACTGAAGTTAGAAGGAGATCTTTTAATATTGTTAGAGATGGAGTGGAAATCGTTTTGAATGGACTTGCTGTAAACTTCAAGCTCAAGATTGATATCATGCGGAGGGATCCAGTCGCTAGTCATGGAAGGTTGAGCTAGTGGCGGAAGAAGAATTAGGAGGAGTCTGAGAATACGGCTGAAGTTATCAACAGAGGAAATGATAACGAAAAGAATCAATGGTATTTTGAGTAGGGCAAAAGGAAAGGCCTTTCAACATGGTTTTGATTTTGAGGGACGAAAGTTCAGTGGTAGAAAAAACAGCGGTTTTTACAGGAGTGGAGGGGCTTGAATAGAGAGAAGAAAGAACGTTTTTAAAGAGGGAGTTCAGAAAATAGGTATCTAAAGGATTACTGAGAAAATCGGATTTGTTACGGAAGGAAAGACAGTCTGTCTGCAATAGCAGTGAAGGAAATCAAGATATTTTCATATGCAAGTATGAAGAGCGTTAATGTCATGGGAGGGGAGATGAGAGAGGAGAGAGAGAGTCGTGGTGGATGACTGACTGACAGATTGGTGCATATGCAACAGTGATCACTAAGGACAGCGAGAGAATGTTATGGGGGGGGGGGGAATTATAACTAGTAGAATGGATCTGGTTTCTTTTATTATGGATAATACAAAGAATGAGGTATCCAAAACTAAAAGAGGTATGTGTAAATGAAGACAACAGTAACATCTATTGCTTGAAAATGGATATTTTATTTTGAAAGAATGTTGGAAAAAAAATTTAGGCAGACTGCCCCATGCAGTGCCTTCAATGGTGGCGTCTGAAACTAATCGACTAAACGCTGCCGAACATCCCCCAATTTAGGACCAGTTAAGCTTGGAGAAAGCGACATTATTATACCCTAAACACCGTGAATAGTGCAGACGATTGAGATGATACTCGGACCGTGCAACTAGGCAGCGGGAGTAACAACTCATGGTAAGGTGTGTACCTAAAGGACACTGACTCTGAACAGATCGGCTAAATTGAAGCGATCGATGATCAGATGCGTCTCAGATACACGCCACCGATAATAAATGTCACATAATTTTCTTTATAAGGCAGCAGATTCAGCAATGCAAAACCTTCCTGGTGCGCTACAGTAAAAACAGCAACGATATACATTGAAATATCAAACTATTTTAGTAGCAAACATATAATAAAATTGCATAAATTATGCTGAGTTTATTGAATTAAACAAAATTAAGATATTTTTAATTTATAATTAATATACACTGATTTTTAGAGTAATATTCACTAGATGATAGTAAGAATGAATCTAGAACTAAAGAAGATGTGAGTCAATAAAGAAGTACATTTATAGATTTACTATTTCTGAAAAAGCATTTGCTTACTTAAAAGTTTTGTAAAATTTAATTTATAGTAGAAATAAAATATGTTCTGCGTATAGCAAATATCCTAACGCAATAGATATGCCTCTTTGTAAACAATTTGATTTCTATCATAAATTTCAGGTTTCACATTTCTCACTAAATTACTCAAAAGTGATAGCTATAAATCAGATCCATATAAGTAAATGTTCATCGAGCTCCACTAAAAAATGAAGCTAAAGTTTCTATCTCCCGATAGGGCGAAAACCCCATGACGTTTTCACTGTGTGTTGTGAGGCCTGAATTTTATTTATGCGTATAGTTGATGCCCAACTGCGCCTGCAGCGCTTACCAATGGGGAGCTAAGAACTTTAGTTTCATTCTGACCATTTGAGCCGAAACTGAATTGTGCCATGACACAACAGTGAAAATGCAAAATTTTTACATTGGGCATCAACTATACGTATAAATAAAATAATTTATTTTTTTCTATTGTTGTTATTTTTTGTGACACTTAGGAAGTAACATGTTCGAAACTCTTGCCATATTAAAATGACATAAAATATTTAAAAATACTGACGGCAGACACGACGTCACATTTCATTGCAGCGAGGCTAACAAGAAAGACCTCGTCATTGCGGAAGCCTTCTGTATCGTAGGTCACGATCGGCCCTAGTGCGATCTATGTGGTACAGCGGGATCTGTTTTCCTTAGCGTCTCGAAGCAATGGAAAATGGCGGAAGCTCGATGACTATTTACTTCAATAGACCATGTTTAAAAAGTATACGAGAAATGTGAAAATGTGACACTGAAAAAATTCAGTGAAATTTCAATGTCCATTCTTCCTGAAAAACAAAACAAACTGTTTTTAAGAGATTCACATCAAATAATTAAACATTACTTTTATTAGCTCGTTATTATTGATATGAAAATAACATTAATTACATTGGGCGAAAGTGAAAATGCTTCCGAGATAAAAAGTGTCTTACCTTCAATGAATTTAACGTCCTGAAAGCGAATATTGTCATGAAGTTCGTTTATTTTAAATTTTACTCTCGTTTCGGAGTTCTAGCCACGTCGTGCTTTATAAAAGTCATTTGGCGTATCATATCGTATTATTATTTATTTTTATTATTATTGCTACTTTGCAATCCATTCTTTTATCATGTCATACTTAAGCTAGGGCCACAGAGAGCGTGACGCAGCGGATGCTATGTTCGCTCCGATTTGTATAAAAATCTGTTTATTTCATTGCTTATTTGAAGATTTATGTAAAGAGAAGGTTAAATTTTAAGATAAGTTTAAGTTTACAAATAGTAATGTTTATTACAATTATAATGAATTAATATGATTAATATTTATACAGCACTTATTGTAATTAATTATAAATATTAAGATATAATTATAATTATGCCAAATGTTTTTATTCATAGTGTTTCGAAACGATACGGACTGAGTCTTTAAAATACCAAATATTAAGATAAAGGAATAACTTGTTTTGATCTTTGTTCGTGTCTTTTTCAAAGCAATTTTTTAAAAATACAGGAATAAACGTTGAAATTGTTAGTTTGCTATATATGTAAAGCCACTATTTTTTATTCTTTTGTATTTATTTGCTCAGAAACGCCATAATTGTAGCAATCCCCGAAATGAAATCCCCGAAAGCAAAAAATTAAGCTACAGGCGAAGAACACATCACCATTGCTTGTTTACTGCGCCTGCCCGTCCACGACGGGCGTTTAGGACGTCTAGAAAATATTTGCGCAAATAAAACGTCCAGTACGTCGCGTCCGTAGCGTCCGTAGCTCTGTGTGGCCACTTTCATAGTGAATAGAGGGAGGATATTTTTGGATGCGTAGCGTCCGTCCCATCTATCGCGTCCGTAGCGCTGTTTGTGGCCGCACCTTTACACAATTAAAAAATAAAGTTTTATATTCCATCATTCTATGCTAAAGTAGATGTTGTTGAAAGATGATGCAATCTTCAGTATTTAAGTGGATAAAATCGCACAGACTGGGTCATACACTTTCACTCTGTGTAATCCGAAGCATGAGTTTAGCAGAAGTGATTTTTACAATGGAAATTCACAATTAGAAATGCCCCATATCTGTACACTGAACGACCAATTTATTAGAGACACCCCACTAATAGCGTGTTGCGCCTCCTTTAGCGGTGAGAACCGCCTGAATATACGTGCTGGCATGGATTCAGCAAGGTGTTGAAACCGTTGCGGAGGAATAGCAGCCCAGGCTGACATCACAGCATCCCGTAATTGGTGCAGATTGGACAGTAGCGTGGAAAGGCGTCGGATGGTTCTCTCCACTTCATCCCATAAATGCTCGATTAGATTGAGATCGGGCGACCGAGGACAGTGGGCGAAAATGCCGATCCAGCCGGAAAAAAATCATTTTGCATACTTTTAATTTTAGAATTTGTTTTCGTGGAAATATCTCTATTAGTAACCGATGTTACTTTATCTTACAAACAAAACGTCATTCCAACTCTCAAAGCGACTCTAGCGGTTATGTTGTTGTGGGTTGTATGTTCTGTCCGTGTTGACGCGTTCAGTAGCGTTTTAGAATACCGAATTATACATATTTGCCACATGGCTTTACTCAGTTATATCGCCACAGTAATCGAAAACATTGTAGAACACTGTGTTCTTATCATTTTGAGCTGATAAGTGATAGTTGAAGGCCTTTCAATTGTTTACTGTAACGCATGTAACACATCCGTGTGAGAACTGACAGTTTACTTTCAAAAAGACGAGTTCAAACAGACTATTAAAACCCATGTCAAGGGGGTCACAATAACATCAACTGCTTTGTGTAGAGTGTGTTGTACACATCAGACTGTGTTAAAACCATAGTGCGGTAAAGTGCGGAAAAAACTTTATTACATTTTTGTACAATGATGCAGGCCACCGAAATTATTCATGGAGACCTCTGTGACGTGCTCCTGGATAAAACAGAGACAAAACTCTCGCTACCATCGTTTGTCATCAGGAATCTAAGTTTGGAGAATTGTTCTGAAGAAATTCTCGTGAGTGTGAGTAAAACAGTTCAAACTTTTTCTTCCAATTTCACCAAACGTTGGAAACAAAGTGGAAGAAGACGTGACACCTTTGCGATCAAATACAAGGAGTGGCTGAAAAACACTTTGGTTTTCCAACAGAAAGTGAAGGAGTGTATAAATCAAACCGGAGAAGCGCATAATATTTCTGAACCTTCAACGTCAAGAGGAAGACCGAAATAAGCATTTCAAGAATGTACAGACCGGGGTAAACGTAAGAAAATTAGCGAACTTTTAACGTCACATGCAGGAGAGGAAATTCTCTTCGCCGCACAGCATTGTCAGGAAAGCGGGATGCTGCGCAAATGGTGAAGGAAATTACTCAAACTACACCTAACCGAGCCAAAAAAGTGAAGAAGGCCTACATGTCATCTAGATTACCACCACCTGATACTGCAGAAGAAGCGCTAGCGTTTGTAGTTGAAAACCACCTGTCAAAATCGCAGTACCTCTCCACACGAAGGTGGTCAAAGAAGAAGAAATCATGCATATTCCCTTCTTATGATGCAGTTAAAAAACAAAAAGCGAGTTTTACCCGCACAGTGAACATGTCAGGATTACTGAAACGTCTGCAGAAATACAGTTGCAAGCCCTGATCAACCACACAATGGAACGTGTTGCCCAAGTGGTAAACGATGTGATAGAGCGCGCTGCATCTAATGACTCATTGCACATGCTATTCAAGTGCGTCTAGATGGTAGCAGTGGACATAGTGAGTACAAACAACGCTTCGAGAGTGCTTATATTCATAGTGATGATGCTTCGATGTTTGTTGTATCATTGGTACCCTTACAGATGTACAAAACTAATCAACATTCCGGAAAAACTGACATATTGTGGCAAAATCCTCGACCATCCTCAACTAGGTTTTGTCGGCCGATCAAATTATCATACAGGGTGTTTCAAAATTATGTACAATAAATTTAGTGACGTATTCTTCAGGTCAAAAGAAGACGAAAATGTTCTATAGCACTTTGTCTGAAAACGATTTGTTTGCGAGTAATCCAATATCGTACAGTAGGGAAGCACGATAGTTAGCGGACGATATTTTAGCAGTTCCAGCGTTTCGACCCAACACTAGGTTGAGTGGTTTGTTCCATTTAAACCTACTTTAAGGTTGTTCCATTAGTTGTGTACGGTTGTTTCCATTACTGTAGTTTCACTACTGTACATCCACTAGGAATATCAATTTCAGAACGTTTGCGTGCTTTGACATACGCATTACGATTTACGTAAAAAAAAGTCATGTACACGTATTCCAGTGCAGAATACACTGACATGCACCTTAATGTATGGTCTTGCGGACGGAAATGCTGTGGAAGCAAGAAGACTCTACCAAGAACGCTTTCCGAATAGACGTTTGCCAAATAACCGAACATTTGTATCTGTCGACAGACATTTGAGGGAGCGTGGTTCCTTTGGCCATCAAACAGGACAAGGGCGGCCTGTAGCACATTCTCCGGATGAGGAGGATGTGATAATTGACATCATACATGATGAACCACAGACAAGCACCCGTCGTATTTCTTCCATGGTACACATTCCGCACTCATCTGTTTGGCGCATTCTTCACCGTCAGCTTTTGCATCCATACCACCTGCAACTAGTTCAGGCACTGAACCCAACGGACTATCCACACCGACAACGATTTTGCCAATGGATACAACGTCGTCATGCTGCAGACCCTAGTTGTCTCAGCCAGATACTTTTCACGGACGAAGCAACCTTCACCCGGACAGGAATCGTAAATTCTCACAACCAGCACCATTGGGCAGATGCTAACCCGCATGTTACCAGAGCTCGAGCGCATCAAGAGCGTTTCTCCGTGAACATTTGGTGTGGAATTGTCGGAAATAACTTAATTGGCCCTTATGTGTTGCCGCCACGACTGACTGGGCGAACGTAACTTTTGTTTCTGCAGAATGCATTGCCAGAATTACTGGAAGATGTTCCTCTTTTGATAAGATCTAACATGTGGTTCATGCATGATGGCGCTCCAGCACATTTCAGCCATGTTGTGCGAGCACACCTTAATGCTGCATACACGAATTGGTGGATAGGTCGAGGTGGACCGGTAGCCTGGCCTCCAAGATCACCCGACCTTAATGCCTTGGACTTTTTTCTGTGGGGTCATCTGAAATCAGCAGTTCTAACATTATGGATCTGCGACAACGAATTGAAAATGCATGCCAAACCGTTCGTAATGCTGGCGACGAACTCTTCCATGACATCAGACGGTCGATCATGCAACGAGCCGAAGCGTGCGTGCGAGCTGGTGGCGGGCACTTTGAACAATTCCTGTAATTTGGAGCCACGGGTTTAGTTGGCTGTATCGCGTAAATAAATCGTTTCCAGACAAAGTGCTATAGAACATTTTCGTCTTCTTTTGACCTGAAGAATATGTCACTAAATTTATTGTACATAATTTTGAAACACCCTGTATATGAAGGAAACAGAAGCTATAATTAGAAGGGAAACTGAACTTCTGGAAAGTCAAATTAAAACACTGGAACCTACAAAGATCGGCATAAATGAAGAAGTATCTGTAGTGCATTCTCATTTGCAAATGACTATGGTGGACGTAAAAGTATGCACTGCTGTGACAGGAAGGTCATGCCAAACCTGCTACATGTGAGGAGCCAAGCCTAAAGACATGAACAACTTAGACTCTGATAAGACGGAAACAAATCCGGATAATTACAGATTTGGCCTTTCAATTTTGCATTCGTGGAGTCGTTTCTTTGAGTGCATCTTGCACATTGGCTACAGACTGGAGTTTCAAAAATGGCAAGTTAGAACTGCTGAAAACAAGGCCACCTATGACGCAAGAAAGCGACAAATAACGTAACGTTTTCGTTTGGAAATGGGTCTGATAGTCGACAAACCAATTGCTGGAAGTAGCGGAACATCCAACGATGGAAATACTGCTAGACGTTTCTTTGCGGATCCAAAACTATCATCTGGCATAACTGAAGTGGATGGAACTCTGATCCATCGATTCGCAATAATTTTGAAAACTATATCTACAGGATTACCTGTTAATTCAGATGCCTTCGACAAATACGCTATGGACACTGCCAAACTATGTGAACCTGTAACCATGGTACTACATGCCTGCAAATGTTCACAAAGTGCTAATACATGGTGCCAAAGTAATTGAAGCAGACATTCTACCTATAGGCCAATTGTCTGAAGAGGCTCAGGAATCAAAAAACAAAGATCTCAGGAAATACAGAAGAAAACACGCAAGGAAAATATCTCGTAAGGCAAACTTTGAAGACATTATACACATGCTCCTGGTGTCATCGGACCCTGTGATTTCTTCATTGCTGTATTCCACAAATAAACCGAAGGCTCGCCTACCATCGGAAGCGTTGAAATTATTAAAAGATCCAGAGCCATGCGATACGGAAGAAAATAAGAAAGGTAGCAGTGATGACAGTGACAGTTTCTAGGATTCTGAATAGAACATCATTCCTTTACATGTAATTTCTCTTTATTGCTACATCTAGTATCGTTTGAATTATCGATTATTGATCATATCAATTACTGAAATAAGCATCATTTTTAAATTAGAAAATTTATACGTATTGCAGGTTACGCGTTTCGGGGAAAGTTTTGAAAAGAAATGCGGTATTAGTATGTGACTGATATTTGCATCACCCTGTACATACGCATAATACTGTATAGTGTTACTTAAAGTATGTATATGTATATTTGCATATTAAGAATACATATTTTACTTAAGAATTACGCGAAAAAAATTTTTTCCGGATAGTGTGCCGCATTCAGGGACCCAGTGTATCCCAAGAGAAGACAGCCCAGACCAGCACGTACGGTTGTCTGCTGACATGATGGGTCCATAGCCTCGTGCTGCCTGTGCCAGATGCGCAGTCTGCCGTCCGCATGATGTCGTAGGAACCGAAATTCGTCGGACCAGGCGACCTTCTTCCACTCATCCAGTGTCCAGTGGCGATGCCTATTTGCCCATAGCAGGCGCGCTTTCCTATTTTGCGGTGACAGCGACGTACCCGTACTGGCCGCCTGTTGTTAAACCCAGCTCGGTGCAAGGTGCGCCGCACAGTGTGGTCCGAAATGGGTTGGGATGCTCCCTCATTGAACTGCGCTGCAATTTGTTGGGCTGTTCCCGTCCTGTTGCTGTGGATATTGCCAGTCGCCGTTGGCCTCGTTCATCCACGGCCCTGTTTCGTCCGGAGTTGTGTTTGTTGGAGGTTGTTTTTGGCATAACTGCCATTCACGGAATACCCTTGACACTGTTGCACGGGTAAACTCGAGGAGGTTCGCGGTTTGCGAAATGCCCAACTGCGCCCGTCGAGCTCCAACGATCATGTCTCCTTCAAATCGGTCAAATCCTTGCATTTACCCATATTCATTGCAGTTACTTCTGCTGCTGACTTCGGCGGCTGTCACTTAGGGCCACGTATTCAAATTATTGATGAAAATAGGAAAGAAAATTCCACAACCTGGGTTCGAACCAGGAACCTTCTATTCACCGTGCAGACGCGCCAACCAATTACGCCACTGCGTTATCTACATGCCCTTAGGGCTGGTTGGGGCAGTACCCAGTTCGCAGGCTGGGACTATCTTTCCTACTGGCGTAATATTCGTTAAAGAGTAATTATTGGATGTTCTTTGAGGGTTTTTTATACTCCACACCTCAGATGTTTAAATTATTGATGAAAATGGAAAATAAACGTATGCTCGTATTCAGCCTGTCAGAGGGCTAGTAAATTCTAAAGCTACGAGTAGTGCAAGAGAATTCGGATTTTTTTAAGCGTTCTTTGGATTCTGAAAAAAGTTTTGGTTACTGGTATATTTTAAGATTTTAAGCGTAAGAGTTTTACTATATGAAGTTGGACTCTGTTCTTGCGTGAGAACCATGACTGAGATAACGTCATTGCTTGCCCGCTCCCGCGCAAGCTTCGTGTCACATGGTTTTCTGACGTTGTGCAGCGCATTCCAAAGGTCACACACAACTGCCCCAAGAGCAATACTCGGATATCTTTTATGGTTTTGCAGTAAATACGTTTTAAATTTGAAGTTCGGTGACTTCGAATCACTCTCTATATGCGGTGAAGTGACGTTTGCTCTACAGATAAAGATCTCCAGGCCTGCAGCTCAAAAAGCCTATTTATAGTTCGGGTGCAAGTTAGGTGTGCTATGTGCAACTTATCTTTTGAAATCGCGTAATAGCAAGAGGTAGGCGATGCCATTTGCTGTTCCCATGATCTGGATGAACCAAGGTATCACCTTAATGATTGATAATTCTGCATGAAGTCATCTCCATCACAAAATAGAAGAAGTTGATTATCATATACCTTATCATAGCATCTGCTCTTCTACCTTTTGCTCACAGCGAAGAACTTCCCTTTCCCATGGTACCAAAAAGATTTGCCAATCACTTCAGACGAAGAGGGGCAACATCAAGCGACTTCAAATTCTACTAAATCATCAACGTCAAAAATTCAGGGACAACTGGATGATGATTACGTGCATTCCGGTGAATCAGGGACGCACATAATTTCGTGGGAAAAACTGAATGATCTTTTTCGCGATCTGGATCTCTGCAAGAACAAAGATTTGGCGTGCAGACTTTGGGAATGGAATCTTCTGGAAGATAATGTCCGATCGACTTCGTTTCGCTAACAATCCAAATGAGAGGCATCCTTATGTTTAGTTGTAATGTGGATAATCGCTTGCAAGAAATTGGAATAACCACGGCCCTCTGGCCAAACTGGAAGTGCCACGGCCCTAGGCGAACTGGAAGTGCCATGACGTCATTAGCAAAGGCCCGAGGCCAACGATAGACAGGCCATGGCACTCAAAAGTCACCTGATCATCGGGGTCCGGGCAACAATTCATCCTTCATT
>JAHWFO010074531.1:23403-40355 GCA_023313115.1 Rhysida immarginata | reverse complement strand
TTGGCATCGTGTGTATACATTGTGACATCATCATCAAGCGGTCAAATATAGGGTATTATTGGTAGAAATACGATTAACAATAGCCGCTTGATGATGATGTAACAATTTATACACCTTTTGTCCGCAGGCCTTCTCTCTAGATCGGTCTCGGTGGCTCATTGGCTGCGTGATCGCCTCTGATGGCCGAGGACGACGAGGATTTTTTCAGGGGAAAATCCTCAAATCACGCACTTCCTTCGGAAGGGAAGTAAAGCCGTTGGTCCCGTGTAGTCGTTTGCCGGCTGCACGTTAAAGAACCCTTGCGAGGCAAAATTTGCGGCCCCTATAACGCCGTCCTGAAATGACCATGGCAATTGAAAAGGACGTTAATACCAAAACAAACCAAACCAAACCTTCTCTCTAGAGGTGTTGGGCCTGGACGCTCAAAAGTCATCTGACCATCGTAGTCTGAGCAACAATCCAACTTTCGTTGTCTCCATGTTGTATTTTAACAATCTGTGTTTTTTCATTTGTTGGAAACAATGAAGGTTGGATTGTCAGGTGACTTTTGAGTGCCTCGGCAAGATCTCCTAGAGAGAAGGCCTGCGGACAAAATGTGTATACATTGTTACATCATCATCAAGCGACCAAATTTAGGGATTATTATTGGCAAAAACACGATTAACAATAGCCGCTTGATGATGATGTAACAATGTATACACCTTTTGTGCGCAGGCCTGTCTTTCTCGTCGGTTGCGCAAATGGCCAAATTTAGGGCTTATTAAGGTTGGTTCATAATCTGACAACGCCGTTTTGGGTTGGCCGTCTGCCGTTCCGTCAAGTTCAAAACGTTGCCGTTAGCGCTCTGGTTTCAGCGCTATAGCATTCATAGTCACCGCGGTAAAACGGTCAACTATAAACTTCCGAAGCTGGCATCGAAGAAATAAGCATCGTTTCAATAGCTCCATATATGCACGATCTATTTTTCAAAGAAGAGAATATTTAATCTTTTCTTTTAATTTTTGATCTTTATATTCTTTCGTTCTCGTATAATGCAAGCAGGGATACTTTTGAATCGCTTCGATTAACTTGCTTTCCTCCATTTTTGTTTTACAAAGAAGAGAAATGACGTCAAGAGATCTTCAAGTTCTGATTGGTGGGCCGTTGTGTGTTGGCCGTTGAAATAGAGCACAGTTCTATCCCGGCGCAACAGTGAATGGTGGCTCGACAGCCATCGGCATAACGGCAAAGCACAACTATGAATCTGCTCAGCAAACGGAACATTTGAAAAATGTATGACGTTTCTCTCTAGGAGGTGTTGGCTCGGTCGACTCCCGCGTCGTTTTCTGAACATGACGAATAACGCTAGTGGCGTGCCGAAATAAAATTTTACATGAACTATGCAAAGAGAGGATATTTTATTTTTTATCGATATACATGTATATATATGTTTTCTCTTTGGAAGTAAAAAAAGCAGTAAACACAGAAACAGCGTATGCGCAGGAAAAGCTATCGTCCAACTCCATGCCACTACAGTCTACAGCTTGAGGGAAGTGTCGGCGTGGCGTGTTCGCATGCTCACCCATTCAATAGTTGATGTTGACAGAAATTAACTTTTTGACCAAGCGTTGATACGTGGTGTTGAATCGCTTTAGTGAGAAAAACTTATCGTTTGTTACTGGCAATTAATATTTTTCATTGATATAACATCTCTCTCTGCCCTTAAAAGTTTTACAAAGTCTGGATGTAAAATTTTTTATTGTGAAGGATTTTTATTGCTCAATAGAAATTATTTTTAATTGAAAAAAAATTTATTCCCCATTTTAAAGATCGAATGTATTAGATCTAGTTTCAAGATTTATAATCTTTTATCAAATTAAAATTTTAACTGAGGAAACGTACAAGGAATTTTAAAATTTCAACTTTATGTAGGTAAATTCTTAAAGTTGTCTTATTTGTTGATACCTTACACATTCATTTAGAGTTATCAATTTGTTCTGTATAAATTTATTATTAAGCCATTACCAATGAAATGTTAAGTTTCAGATGGAGAGCTCTTCTAATAAATTTTGAAAATATGTTTTGAAGTCTGATTTATAAGGAGTATAATCTACCTAATACGATCTGGAAATGGAAAATTGGAATTTTTAAATGCTTTATGCCAAATTAATGTGAACCTAAGTCAGCATGTTTTTACAATTTTGACTGATTTGTAGATTAACAGTTAAGAAACAAGATATCCGTCGTAACTCCTGAAGGATATATTTTTTGGACTAACATTTATGGGAAACTTTTCATCTTTATGACGATCCCTGATTTTGACTAACTATTTCAGGATCACTCTGGATATAGTTTTGATTCTTAAATATTTTCTTTTGTCTTATGAGAATATTCTTTGACTTTGTGTTTTATAATTTTTATATAGAATTTTGCATATTTAGCAAATTTTTAGGCTACAGTGAAATCCTCACCACCTAAGAATTTGGATTAACGATGTACAAGCATAAACATTCATTTTTCTGTCTCTTTGGAATCTCAGTTTTGAAGCCGATGTCGAATAAAGTTTGCATATTTGTATATAATTTGTTGTGTTTCATATCAAGGCTTTTTTCTTTCGAGCAATCAATAAATGGAGTTCATGGGTCTTAGATCGGCTTATGATACAATATAATTATGGGTATTGTTTTGTATTTCTAAAAAAAAAAGAGTAATGAAAAATGAAGCCTAGATACAATACATGATGTGAACGCACTGACATATATTGTATTAATTCCATAAAGGCACTGATACGATTAATAGACTCCGCCTTTTATCTAGTTTTAGACTATGGATAAAAAAGTCCGGCCAGTTTCTACTAAATTACGTGTTCTAATATAAATTTTTCGTGTCTGGTCTGCTAAGAAACAAATTTTTATTTAAAAGGACAGTGCTTTTTTAATATTGTAAAAATCAACAATGCTAGATCATGATTAATCGTGAATGTATCACGTTGTTCGATTTCGACCAGGCGGGTCGGCTGGACCTTTTAGAATCAGCCTTAATTACCCCCGCCCTCCTGGTTCAAGTTTCATTTCTCTTTCATAGCACACGGACAGCTGAGGCCATCGGTAATGGTTGTTGTTTACTTCAATTTTTGCCAATTTTCGACATATGCTGAGGTTCGATACAAACCACAGGGACAGTTAAAATTGCCAAATTGGTCTCGTTTCATTATTATCATCTTTCATAATTATGATGTCTTTTTATGATTTATTATACTCTTATTACTTTTTGACGAGCGAACAAAGTGGGATAGAAAAGGAAGTGAATGCACTCCCAGATTTTCGATATCGTTACATGGTTATTATAAAGAGGTCGTAGGCGTAATAAAGGACCTACAACTTCCTTTTTCAATTTTTCCTTGAATCTTCTCGATGCCATTGCTCAAGTGGATATCAATTTATAACATTCTCTTTTATTCGTTGACGAGTGTAAACATTCGTAAACGCAGCATTTATTCGGTAGTAGACAGAAATGGGAGTATGTGCTCATCTGGTTTCTTCAATATTTTCTTTTTTACTTCAAATATGCTTGACTATTTTAAAGAACAACGATTTAGTAAAAAGTTTGGCTTTCACTTAAGTTAAAAATTTTTTTTAGCTATTCTTATCAGTTAACTCATAAGTAAGTTTCGTTTTTGTACTTCCCGGCCTGTTTTTCAGCCTTTTAAAAAGGGGGAACGTTACAGTATGTACGTATGTGACCAATTTTGTGCAGCTAACTCCTCTGAAACGGCAAATAGCCGAACCAAACAAAAATTATACATACATAGAGAGTTCCTTAAATTGTGCCTTAACGTATATTTTATGTCAATTGGGTAAGCCTTTTTCGAGATATTATTTTCTAAAAATTAAAAAATGGCTGTAGCGTTCAAACGAGCGAACCAAACTCAAAAAACTTGACATGTACATACTCCTCTCATTAAAGCACATTTTTTTTTGTAAATGACTTGTTTGGCTGTGATGAGCCGTTTTGGAGTTATTTACTATACCCTCCCACAAGCCCCCCCCCCCCCCGCCGTCAATTTTTTATTTATTTTTTTATTTTTTTTTGGAAATTCAGACAGTGGGTTTCTTAAACTATGCATTGACCATTTTTTATGCTAATGGCTAAGCCTTTTTAAAGAAATAAATTTTTTTTTGAAAAAATAAGAAATGGCAGAAACATTCATTTCAAAGCTCCAAACACAATATAAACGGCATGAAGGGCTTCCTCTTAATAAAAAATACAATTTTCTTTTTGACGTAGAATACGTCTTATGTTTCGATACTGGGATGCCATGCTTAAATCGTGAATGTCACGAAAAGTGTTGATCACGAAAACCTTAATAACGTCAAAACTATTAATGATAGAAAAATGAATGATATTGCATTCGATAGTATATGCTTTAGGCTTTCAGCGACTTCATGCTGACGTCATCGGCTGATGCAATCGAAGTACAAAGTTGGGTCAGAAAATCTGCTCTCTGGCGGAGATTAATTTAGTCTAGCTCCGGCTTCCTTTGTGATAGCACGATATTTTAGGTGTGATTTGTTTTATCTTTTTGCGCTTTATAAAATAGCTTAAAAATTAAACCTCAGTATTTAATAGATCTAAGATATCGACCTTCGAATTGTGGAAATTTTGCAAAAATTACAGAGTTTCCAAGTTTATGCATAATAAACGCCAGAAAAATTATAGAAAACACCACAGGTAACAGATTTAGAGATGGGGAATCCATGAAGACCCAGATGTCCGATGTTGAACGTCTACAGGCTCAGCAGGAACGACTGAAAGTTGAGTCTTGGCGCCCGATACGAATGCGCCAATAACTTCCATTGCTCAGTTCGACGCAAATAACATATCTGATGATATAAACGTTTCAACATATAAAATCCAACCCATGGAGGTCTATAATGAGCCATAACCGTCAACATTAGCAGCATCTTCATCAAATGCGATTTGTGTACGGAGCGATATACAGGGTGAGGCATTTGTCTTGAGAAAACTGAATACTGTATCTCGGAAAATAAGCATTGAATTAAATGTCCAAAATCAAAAGTGAATTATTTCGCGGGGGAAATTCATTTTTTAAAAAATTTCATTAGTTAAAAAATTACTTCCCCCCCCCCTTGTGAGGGGGCTAGGGGGAGGGGGTAACTTTGAAATCTTAAATAGGAACCCCTATTTTTAATAGTATATTCAGATTGTACACAATATTTGAGAAATGTTTTATTATCAGTGTTTTTTCAATTGATCCAACCGTTTAGGAGATAGGGGCCCTGAAAGTGTGGAACTTTTAAAGTTTTGAACCCAATTTTATCGATGAATACAAAGAGATAGAGAGTGGGTCTTACAGACATTCCTATTCTACTTTTTAATGGTATTTAAGAATCTGAAGTCAGAATTTTAAAAAATTCAAAATATTTTAGTGCACAAGTAAACTTTTGGTTTGGTTTGGTTTGGTTTGGTATTAACGTCCTTTTCAACTGCTATGGTCATTTCAGGACGGCGTTATAGGGGCCGCAAATTTTGCCTCGCAAGGGTTCTTTAACGTGCAGCCGGCAAACGACTACACGGGACCAACGGCTTTACTTCCCTTCCGAAGGAAGTGCGTGATCTCAGGATTTCCCCCTGAAAAATCCTCGTCGTCCTCGGCCGGGATCGAACCCGCGTACTCGGGCATCAGAGGCGATCACGCAAACCGCTGAGCCACCGAGGCCGATGTAAACTTTTGGGGGTAGAGACAGACTGGTCTAACTATTTACGACTGATCGACACTGATATCAATGATTTGTATTGTTAAAGCTTTGTACAATTGTGTTGTGAGATCTATACTAGGAAGTGTTTACCCTGAGTGGTCAGATTATTATGACCACCTGATGTTTGTAGGCAAATTAGCTATAATTTCGCGCTGAAGTTGCCAAAGAGCCGGACTAGTGTAAATTGGGAAGCAGGTTGTTTACCACGACATTGGAAGTGATTTGTTCCAGAAGATTATAGGTAAACGACGTGATTTAGCAGCCTTTGATGATTGTTGGCGCTCGGAGGCATGGAGCTAATATCAGCAAAACGGCTGCATTCGTTAAATGTTCAAGAGCAGCTGCTGTTAAATTGTTACAGACTGGAATGTCTGCCGGAAAACTGGGTCTGAACGTGCCAGTTGTGGCCATCAATGTTCGGGCAGAAAGGAGAGTGGCAAGACTGGTACAAGACAACAGAAGGACAACAGCGCATCAAATTACTGCAGATCTTTATCAGGGCTCCTCTCAAATGATCTCTGAACGCACTGTTTGCCATACACTGCATAGTATGGAATATGGGAGCCGAAGGCCAGTTCGAACACCTTTGCTATCTGCAGTTAACAAGATAAAACGTCTCCAATTCGCACAGGAACACAAGGATTGGATAGTTGAGCATCGGAATAAAATCATGTGGTCTGATGAACCACGTTTTCAGTTGCATCATGCAGATAACAGAATGAGAATTTGACGGAAACTGCATGAAAGCATGGACCCCACATGCATGAGTACAATCATCCAAGCTCGTGGGGGCAGTCATGGTTTGGGGCATATGTACCTGGCATAATATGGGTCCTTCAGTTTGTGTAGGAAAACGTCTGAATATCAGAACATACCTAAATATCTTTGTTGATCAAGTTCATGCAATCATGATGATGGTGTATCGCAATGGAGATGGCTTCTTCCAACGTGACAATGCGGCATGCCACGCTACTCGTATTTTGCAGGAATAGTTTCAAGAACAAACAATTCCTGTGCGTTGTTTGCTGCAAAAAAAATTTTTTGCTACTGAATGTATGCTTTAACCCCTATGTTGATTCGACAATTGAAAATGATAATAAGGCGAGATTGTTGCGATCGCCACGAACGACGACGAACCTGGCTTAGGTGGCCCCCATAATGACCAAATCTCAATCCAATTGAGGATTTGTGGGAGAAAGTTGAACGAGCCATCAGATAGGTGGTTCCAAATCAACAAATTTAACATAACAGGACCGTGTTATTCGTCAGGCAAAGACTTGTTATGACAGCCTATAAGAAGCAGGGAAAGACATCATCTGCCCAGCACAAATATCGCCCAAAAGTCGAAGCTCACTGATAGAGACTGAAGGGGTTTGAAGCGGATTATGGCCAGAAACCACAAGGCAACAGCATTCATAAAGCGGATTGTGTCAGATTCCTCGCATCACCTTTCAACATCTCGTGGAGTAAATGCGAATCGCCGCATATTGAAGGCAGAAGGTGGCCCAACGAAGTACTGATGGGGTGGTCATAATAATCTGGCCACCCAGTGTACATTCATTCTAAAGTGTCGATATCTGATATGGAAATGTTGTTGTTCAGTGCGATAATGAAATATTCACCAACAACTAGACCAGTCAGTGACAATATGGAGGTGGATACTAATATTGTAATTATGACAGTTAGCATTATCAATGTAGATGCTACATTAAATTTATACGCTCTTAGCTTTATGAAAAAATATTTTAATTTACATTTTAAACCCTTCGAATCACCTATTACATTAGGTGGCAGTACTATAAGTTTGATGTTTGCGCGAAATATTGGTTCTTGTCTGTTGCCATTTCTAACATACTCCACTTATCATTGACCAGTGATTTGTAAGTTGGGAATGCCATAAAGGTTTGGTTAAAAATTTATGATGAATTGCAAGTACATTATTTGTGTGAACGTTATATATCAGAAATTAATTTTTTTAAATTGTGTTGCACAAAGTTTTTTTCTTATTCGCCATGTGGCCTCAAGACGTATTCTACGATTTAACTAGCGGCCGTGTCCCAACCAGAGACAAATGAAAGTAAGAGACTGGCAGTGCCCTATTCACTTCGCTGAGCGCTACTGGTGCCACCGGAAGTGCAGCAATCGCCATGCCGCGAGTGGCAAAAACCTACGGCGGCGTATGTTCTCAATGTAATTTCAGCTGTTTTTGTAGATGTTTTCAGGAGGTATTATTAAGCATAACCTGTTTTCTGTTTTTTTTTTAAAAAGTCGCCATTTTTTTAAAATCCAAAATGATTTTATAATATCGATGTTGGCATCGATGTTTTTCCTGCTACTGCATTATCGATGTTGTTAGTTGTTATACGCCTCGTACGCCTCTCAGATGGCAGCGCCGTTTTTCTAGTTTCAGCGCTCATAGCGGCGAATTTGTAAGTTCTCGTGGGAGAGAGAGGCTGAGGTTAGTCACTAGGTTAATCACTTGACCTCGCAGCGGTCACTGACGCAGCCTCACAGCACTGTTTAATTTAATCATTTTACGTTTCTTACTGGGAAAGTGGAAAGTAAAAATGTCACTGCCCCCGCAGAGCAAAAGAAGAAAAACCAGTCCAATTTGGGATTATTATGTAAAAGGCGATACAGAAAACAAAAAACATTCAGCAAGGTGCAACACATGGGGTAGTTGGATAGCCACGTGTGGCAACACAACAAACTTGTTTGGCCATTTAAAAGTTAAACATTATTCTACGTGGTTAAAGGCCAAAAGTACAGATGCAACGGAGCCTAATAATGATAAGGTAAGAAATTTATTTGTTGTAATATTTTAGCATAAGAAACAATATTATCAGGTAGGCTTTGGAATAGCCTAGGAAGGAACTTACATTACATGCATACCGAATCTTAAAATAGCGTTGGCTAACTAAATTATTTCACAGGCGAATAAGTGTGGTAGCAGCGAAGGAAATAGTGCAATTACACAAACGACTACGAGAACTGAAACTGTGTCTCAGAGTTCATTCAACAGTAGAAACACTTTGTATGCCTACCAGTCATATGAGAGTAAGTATTATTTTTAATCTTAAAATGATCTTAGTGTTTCCTAGAATTCATGTTTTTATTTTTCATAGAAGGCAGCAAGATTGTACAGACACTGAATGAAAAATTGTTGCGTATGATTGTTCTTGACATGCAGCCATTTTCCCTTGTTGAGGATAGAGGTTTCCGCGATTTTGTCGCAACATTAGATAGACGTTACAAGATACCTGACAGGAAAACTCTAACGGAGAAGATGCTTCCTCAATTCTACGAATCAGAACGTGCTAAACTTTTCCAAATATTGTCTAATGTAAACAACGTTGCATTAACTACTGACAGCTGGACATCTGTGGCAAACGAGTCATACCTAACTGTGACATACCACTATTTAACGGAGGAATTTTTACTGCAAAGTAAAGTTTTGTGCACGGAAAGTATCGACGAAAACCACACAGCAGAAAATAGAGCAAGTTTTCTAAGACGTGTTGCAGAGGAGTGGGGGCTGTTGTGATTAGAGGACGGAAAACCATTTTGCAAAATTGTGGCTGTAGTTACGGACAATGCTACCAATATGCGTAAAGCAGTCGAAACTGTGAATAAGTGACGATGGCTATCATGTTTCAGTCACACCCTTAACCTTGTTGTTACTGATGCTTTGCAAGAGGTAGTCGCCATCGTGGAATTGTTGAGTAAGTGTAGAAATTTAGTTACGTTTTTCCACAAAAGTACAGTAGCAACAACAAAACTTCGACAACAAATTTTACTCTCGGAAAATCCAGACTTGAAAACCCGGAAATTGAAGCAGGATGTGAAAACAAGATGGAATTCAATTTCCATCATGCTAAGAAGTCTCATCGCACTTAAAACGTGCGTCTGTGCAATAATAGGAGCCCTAAATCGTTTGGACTTAGCGATTTCCGAAGAAGGGTGGCTTCAAATGCAGGAACTAGTTGATCTATTGTACCCGTTTGAATTACTAGCTGCTGACATGTCTGCTGAAAAATTTGTTTCGGTATCAAAAATTATCCCTTCTGTGAGGAATTTACTGCGGAAGCTGAGTGGAAACCAAGCCAACGAGTCCGAACCAGCTATGATTCTTCGGGAAAAATTAATATCTGGATTGGCGATCAGGTTTTGTGGAATTGAAACGATTACTTCCCTTTGTGTGTCTACATACCTCGATCCAAGATTTAGGAGAATCGTCTCTTTGGATAATGGGGAGTTTGCAATGAACCGGGTCCGTAGAGAGATCAATGTTGCTCGTTCATCACCTACAAACATTGACCACCGCGTGACTTCTGCACCTACTGATATTGAGTGTAATGACGATTTCTGGAGTGATTTTGACAGGGAAGTAGTCAATCAAAAAAATGAAAAGAGCGATGCTTTCCTACAAGTACGACAGTACAATGAAGCCGCCATGATCAAGCGAAAAGAAGATACACTTGTCTGGTGGAAACAGTACCAAACTGACAAAGAAATAAAATGTGTCGCCAGATCATTTTTGTGTATTCCGGCTACTTCAGTTGCCTCCGAAAGGCTTTTTTCGAAGGCTGGAACATTGATATCAAAAAAAGGAATGCAATAAGCCGAAAAAATGTAAATTTTGCTTTGTTTTTAAACAAAAACTTAACTTAAAATGACTTTTAAATTGATGAAATGTGTAAATTTTTTTTAATTTTTAAACAAAAATACAAGTTAAAATAAACGAAATTTGAGACAAATTAGCTAGGAAGTATTATTTCATAAAATAAACACTGCACGTGAAGTTTTTTTAACATATCTTATATCGATTCCAAAATCGATTTAACATCAAATGGTTTTGGAAACATCGATGTGTTTGAGCATCGATGTTTTCCGCAAATCGCGCAGCACTAAACTAGTTCTTTTGTCGCCATTTGGATTGGTTTTTAGATCCTTCACTTTCGATTCTGGTCCGCATCACCATCCGTCGGATCCAGGTCGTCTTTGTTGTTCCCGCCTCCTGAGAGGCTTCGTCCTTGTCATGGAGAGAACAGTCCTATTAGTAAGTGACAAACAATTAAATGTAGCAAATTTTATGAAATGCCTATTTGATAAGATTAAGATTCCCGTATTTTTGCCTTCCGAAAATCCCTCCATTTCATGTTTACAAAAGCTCACGGTTACTGATTACAGATTACATACAGCTAATGTTTCAATAGATCAGAGAATTGTAGAGACAGAACTTGTCATGGCAGATGATATCACGGTCAAGTTCTACTCTGCAGATCCTACCCACTTAAATGTCCAGCCTCATGTCAAGGACCAATATGTAGAAAATGTGTTCAAAGATTATGGTAAGGTGCTATCCGTTTCGAAGCCTATCCATCCAGATGTGCCGTATCTACATACTGGTGATTACCACCTTGACATGAGGCTGGACAGGGATATCCCTGACTCCATGGTGGTCCGTGTTTTGGTAGCAAACCAAGGGATTAAGAAATCCTGCTGGTATTGTCACCGGACGGATCACGTGTGTCGCGACTGCCCTTTGCTGTCGAAATGCCCATCTTGTTTTCGACTGGTTGTTCGGGCGCACGTGTGCCCTGTTACATCTCCTCCTCCTACTGGCCACGATTCTTAATCTCAATCGTTGGTGCCTCAACCTAACAATGTGTCTAAGGATTCTACTTCAGGTGTTCAGAAGGCCGCAGTTCCTGCTGGTCCTACTGCTTCTAATGATGACTTTCCCCTGATTACTGATTCCCACCTCTTGATACTGTCGAGACAGTGATAGCACCCTGTGATCTCTCCTTGCCGTCCTCCAAGGGTGGATCTGTTGTAGATGCCGATGAATCTTCCATCAGCGATGAACATTTAGGCAGCATTTTGTTGATCGATGAAGACCGCATCGTTGAGTCAAACGACGTCGCCATGGAGGTTCCTCTATCCAAAACCTCGTCGTTGCCACCATCGGAAATCATCAGCTGAGAATAAATCTCATTCGTCAGCTGATCAGGAGGAGTCTTTGGTGACGGACGCTCGTGAGCGCAGTAGGTCTGCTGCTCTTAGTAGACCTGCCTCACAGTATGTATAATTTTATTTCATTAAATATTCATTCGCTGGGATCAATTTTCAAACAGAATGTTTTATCTTCATTCGCAACTTTGTTCCGGCCAGATATTTTATTCTTGCATGAGTTAAAAAGATTTCAATAGTTTTTCCCGTCCGCAAGGATCTTTGTCAATTCATCCAACTCTATGTCCTGTGGGGTAGCTACCATCATTTTTAATCCAAACTTTTCTATAATTTCTGTTTCGCGAGACAGGGAATTCAGGGTGCTCGCTCTTGATGTGGAGGTGTCCTCTTGCAAGTTTCGTTTGGTAAACGTTTATGCGCCTACAATACCATCAGAGCACAAAGTGTTTTTTCCAGAACTTTCCACCTTTTGTCTGATCTCTTGTCCATTGATCCTGGCGGGTGACTTTAATTCGCACCCAGGGATTGGAGAGAAGTTCACTTCAGGTTTTGTTTTCGATATTTGTGATTCTAATTCACTTGTCGATGTTTGGTCATCCTTGAATCCTGGTTGTCCTGGCCATACCTTTTCTCAAGGTGTCACCCGGTCGTCTCGTCTTGATTTGTTTTTAGTTGACACACAGTGTTTGGCCGTCCCAGGTTCTATGAGGGTAATTCCGGTTTCCTTCTCGGATCACGATGCCATTGCTTGGGAGTGGTCCCTCCCTGGTAACACTCCATCTGGATGCAGTAAGCAATGGTATCTGAATCTTTCTCTTTTGGACGACCAAGAGAATTTTCGGAGTTTTGTAACCTTTTTCCATCGTTTGTCATCTTCCTTGGTTCCTTCCTTGGAGGAATGGCAATATCTAAAAGTAAAACTCCGTCGATTTTTTCGCCGTTTGGGTATCGATGCAGCACGCAAGCAACGCCATCAGCTTGTGAAGCTGACCGAGATTTTGGCCATCTTGAAGAGGTCCATACCCAAGGGCGAATATGTGCAGGATATTCGTGAAATCAAGGCAGAGATAAACGCCCTGTTAACACGCAAGACCTCGGGGCCGCCATTAGATCCAAGGCGGACTGGATTAAAGACGTTCGGCAAGCTTCATCTTCTGTCTATGCCGAAGAAAGGTCTAGGTCAGCGATCCGGGTGTGTAAGGGTATAATTTCAAATGGCCAGGAGTTTACTGAGGACAATGACATCTTGGGTCTTTTTCTCGATTATTATGTTGAACTTTTCTCCAATCCTATGTGTCCCTCTAATGAGACTATGGACTGGATCCGTCGTATTTCTCCTTTTTTGAGTGTTGATGACGATGCTTTATTAAGACCTTTTGAAGCGTCGGAGGTTTTGTCCTTCATTTCTTCGGGAGGCAAGCTTCGGTCCAGTCCGGGGCTTGATGGTTTCCCCTATGGTTTTTACACCAAGACCTGGTCGGTCATTGGTGTATTCCTGCTTGGGGTTTTTAACTCCATACTTTCTTCGCCATCTTTAATCAATGGTGAATTTACTGCTGGGAGGATCATCCTGCTACCCAAATCACCGACTCTTACTTCTGTGACCCAATGGCGCCCTATAACTTTGTTGAACTCTGATTATAAAATCTTTACCGGGGTTCTTCAGTCTCGTTTAAAGCACCTGTCATGGTCATGTTTGACTGCGGTCAAACATGCTCTCTGCCTGGGCGCCCTATGACTGATAACCTTATCACTATTAAGTGTATAATTGAGGAAACGGTCATGAGGAAGCAAACACTGGCCATACCGAGTTTAGACCAAGAGAAGGCCTTTGACAAGGCAAATCACGCTTTCTCTTTGCCATTTTCAATCGTGTCAGTCTGGTTAAGTTTTGCTTCCTTCTGCAGGCTTTGTATTCATCTACCACTTCGACAATTTCCATAAATGGGAAGTCATCCGTGGCCTTTCCTCTCTTCAAGGGTGTGCGCCAGGGATGCCCATTATCCCCTTTGGTTTATACCTTTTACTTGGAGCCACTCTTGAAGCACATCAATAATTATCCTTTAATTACTGGCTTTTCCCTACCGATCTTGTCTACACATGTTCGTTCTCTGGCATACGCCGACGATATTGTGCTTTTTGCTGCGGATTCTTTTACTCTCGCTATCTATCATCAGATTTATGAATGTTTTAGTTCTTCGACTGGTTCGAATATCAACTTCACCAAGACGAAAGGTATAGCTGTTGGGAACTGGTCAGCTTTTTCCCTCAGCGAATTTCCTTTGGTGAGGCTACCTCCACCTGCTAATAAGACCGGAAGACAGCGGCCAAACTTGGCCGAAGACGCAAAGGCCATCCAGGCTCTATATGGCCGTAGTCGCCGGCGAGCAATCAGGGCGATCTTAGAAACGCCCTCACCCTTATGCCCAATCATAGTGGAAGAAACTGAGGCACACTACAGGAACTTGTGGGTACCAGCCCATCTGACCATTCATTTTTCTCCAATGTGACCAAAGCGCCCGAAACTGTCAACACTATGCCATTCTCGACAGTTGAAGTCAGTGCCAGACTAAAGAGGTGCGAAAATTTAGCACCGGGCTCTGATAGGATAACCTATCATCATTGGAAGAATGTAGACCCGAAAGCAGTAATCATCCCCTCATATGCACCAGAAACATGGAAGCATTCCAAAACAATTCTGCTTCATAAAAAAGGGAATAAATCAGGCCCATCAAATTGGCGCCCAATCTCGCTGACACGATCTATCTATAAAATTTATACTGGACTGCTGGCTGGTCGCCTGACCATGTGGTGTGAAGACTTCTCAGTATAGTGCCAGTGCCAAAAAGTTTTCCGGCCCCATGATGGAGTGTTTGAACACAATTTTATAATCCAAGAAAGAATGAATGCCAGTCGCTGCTCAAAATCCGACCTTTGTGTAGCATGGCTTGATATTTCTAATGCTTTTGGCAGCATTCTACATGAGGCTATAACACTGGCCCTCAAGTCCTCTGGAGCGGGAGAAGACTTCACCAAACTTATAGAGGACCTATACAAGAACTCCACAACCACCATCTTAGCGGAGGAAAGGCACACAAACCCGATTCCCGTAGATTCAGGGGTTCGCCAAGGCCGCCCCCTTAGTGGACTCTTGTTCAACATTGTAATTGATCCCCTTATCCGGATGGTGCAGGGCAACGATACACAACACCGCATCCTCGCATACGCGGATGACCTCTGCATACTGGGAGATAACCCTGCATCACTTCAAGCAAGCCTAGACGACCTACACAGAAGGAGCACCAAAGTAAATTTGTACTTCAACCCATCAAAGTGCACCTCAATACACCTGTCGGACCGCACTCCAGTAGGGACGCGACCATCCATATTTAAAGTAGAGGATAATACGATCAGGCAACTTTCAGATGGTGAAGCCACCACCTTCCTTGGAAAGCCGGTAGGTTTCAACATCCTCACCAATAAGGCTTCCCTAAAGGAGATGGTTGATTCTGGTCTCAAGATCCTCCATTCCAGGCTTGCTCCTTGGCAGAGACTGGATGCACTTAGAACATTTTTCTATCCCTCTACCCAGTTTGCGCTTAGAATGGCCATGTATTCCAAAAGCGACTGGAAAAAGGTGGACGAAGCTCTATGTCCAGAATTAAAGCGCACCCTGAACATCCCCCAGGAAGCAACAAATAACTATTTACACGGTGGTATCATGCTTCGGGTTTAAGGTTGAGGTAAGGAAGGTTTGTTCCTCGAATATCCAGTTTCAAGGTCCAAAGTCTCCTTACCGTCTTCACTACGGCAAAATTTCGATGTGTGAGGCCAGATTTCTCCTCAGCATTTTAAGGTAGCTATCCAGGTACCTTAAGGAGCGTTTTCTCCTCAGAGCGAGTAAATTCAAAATGGACGACCTCGCTCGCTTCGAAAGGCGGTGCCGTCGTCGACATCGTTTAGATCTCCTCCGAGAAATGCGATTGTGAGATCGCATTAATCTATGGAGCGTTTAGACCAAGAACAGTTCAAGTAGAAATATCAAAATAAACTGTTGTATCAGTTATCAGGGAAATTGGCGACAGCATTAGTGGGACGCGGGACAAAGGGAGAGGGATACTCCCCGCGTTTTTCATCAGCTTTTCATCACCTTGCGTTTCTTCGCAAAAGTAAATAAACTATTTTTGTGTAATAAATAGATTAAACAAATCTCTATTAGATTTGAGAAAAAAATAGTAAGTTACTCTCTTTCAAATACATAAATTTTATGTTTAAGGTTGCTTCCAAATCGTAAACGGCGATATAGGCCTACTTGCCACAGTCGACGATAAGCAACGTTATCAAACGAGTGGCATCGGCGTTGGGGAAGCGATGGCCGACCGGCTCTTATAAGGTTTCCCCGGAAAGACGTAGTGATTGGCATGATGGGTGGGAGGTTACAAGATATTATGTTCGTACAATGAAATAATAAAAAATTATTATAAGACAGAACTAAATGTATTTTTGGAAGAAGCGGCTAATAAAGCAAAGCATCTGCAATAAAATGCTCACTTTGTTAATGTTCCAGTTGAAATCATTTACGTTTTGTCTAGTTCTTTTTGTCAAGTACATAAACGCCACATGCAAACCTTATGTGCTCGGCACTTACGTTTTTTAGGTTACCGAAGTTATAGCATTGCAGACAATTTTTTTTCTTTAATCAATTTTCTTTTTAATCTTATTGGATCGCAAATATTATTCAATCCCTACGTTTGATGCTTTTGAGAAAAAATTGAAATCGGGAGATCATGGCCGTATCACATTCTATTAAAAGATTTCTGTATATTAGTGCAGACAATATAAACTGTCCTGTTAGTGGTTATTTTATTATAATAAATTTATTAATATAATTTGTTTATTATATAACCCATCAACAATTATGTTCGACTGATGAAAAATTTTCTTTTTTTCCGGCCATTAGAAGAAAAGTTATCAGTTGTGGTTATCAGTCAGGAGAAAACATTCATCTGACAAAAGGACATTTCACAAAAGGGTTGCTAACCAAACTCTCGCATCTGGTTGTAATTTCTAACTTAAAAATAGATTCAAGTATCCCGCGCGCATAAGTTGCTTAGCAACGTGACGCTTCCCCCGCCAAAGTTTCTTCATTTCCGTTAAAAATACTCTCAAACCAATAACTAGTTTTCTCGAGGAGAGGTTGAAGGGCTCCTCGTGTAAGGA
>JAHWFO010074531.1:3357-23003 GCA_023313115.1 Rhysida immarginata | reverse complement strand
GCCATGATAGTCGAGGTTCCTGGTTCGAATCCGGGTCGCAGAATTTTTCCTTCCATTTTTCAATTGAAAAATCATTACTGGAGACTTGTTTCTTCCCGCCTGCGCCACCCAGTAGTATTCGGTGATGTTGGCGAGTTTCTAAGCTCGAAACAGGATGGTGAATACCACCACTCGACCAACAGCATCCGAAATTGCTGGACAGATGCAAGAAAATCATCTAGCCATCTATCGATCCAATGGCATTTTGAACAAAACAAAACTCTGCGCAATAACAACCGTGTCTGCAGGGAAAGGCCATGCAATGTCCAATCTTCAAGCAAACGACCTACTGGCTCTGCCTAACCAGAGAAAGGCCATGCAATGTGTACCTGCAGCCCCAGCCAGCACCCACTTCTTACTAACAGGGTATGCGACTAGATTTGCAAACTGGCACTTCATACACCATGCCCGTCTCAATCTAGTACCATTCAACGGAGCAATGCATGGAAGAAATGACAACAACAAAGCGTGCCGACGGTGTGGCTACCGAAATGAAACCTTGCCACATGTTATCTGCCATTGCATGAGATGCTCTGATGCAATGCAGCGCAGGCACAATGACATCGTCGAGCGCATAAAGAAGATGGCTGAACGGAAATGCAAACTCATTGGTGAAAACCGAGCAGTGGTACCCGGCTCAGCCCTCTGCCCAGTTCTGATCCTCGTCCAAAGATATTACATCGTAGATGTCACTTGCCCCTTTGACAACATGCGCCAAGCGTTTGCTGAAGCACGTGAGGCCAAATTCCAAAAATATCTCCCCCTCGTAGACTCACTACGCAAATATTACACCACCGTTTCAGTCGAACCCATCGTCATAGGAGCCCTTGGTACCTGGGACCCAGACAATGACTCCTTCATCTCGAAACTGTGTAGCAAATATTACGCTAGCCTGTTTCGCAAATTATGTGTATCTGATGTAATTATATGATCTCATGACATCTACGAGGGGAATTCAATAAGTAATGAAACACATTATTTTTCTCGGCCAGAATTTTGGTTGAAAAAACTGGACATTTCTTGTGGAACATTTTCAACCATTTCCGCTTCTTCTCGTAAAGTTTCATTGACGTCCGATATGTGACAGCGCTATAGTGAGCTGTTAAAGTGGCGTTTACAATGGAGGTGCGTTCTAAACAACGGGCAGTGATTGAGTTTCTTTTGGCGGAAAACCAGGGCATCTCAGATATTCATAGGCGCTTGCAGAATGTCTACCGTGATCTGGCAGTGGACAAAAGCACGGTGAGTCGTTGGGCAAAGCGTGTGTCATCATCGCCGCAAGGTCAAGCAAAACTGTCTGATCTCCCGCGAGCTGGCCGGCCGTGCACAGCTCTGACTCCTGCAATGTCGGAACATGCGAACACTCTCATTCGAGCAGATGGACAGATTTTCATCTGTTTTGCCCAATGAAGAACGCAATCCGCGGATGATGAAGCAGTTATTGATGCAGCACGACGTTGGCTCCGACATCAACCAGTGGAATGGTACCATGCAGGTGTATAGGCCCTCACTTCAAGGTGGCGTAAAGCCGTAGCAATGAATGGAGATTACGTTGAAAAATAGTGTTGTACAGCTAAAAGATTGGGGAAAAACATGTTGTATTTGATTGCAGAATAAAACAACCCCCTATTTCAGGAAAAAATATGTTGCATTACTTATTGAACTCCCCTCGTATATGCACCACCTTACAGATGTCCACCAATATTAAGCCATGTTATGTATTTTATTGAATTTATTTATTTATTTTTCTCTCTCTTTCTTTATTTCTCGCTATACCCCTCCTCCCAGAACTAGTGATGAACTAAAATGAAAACTGATATTTTATCCACTCAATAGTGGTGCATAAACATTATTCTGAGCCTCTGTGTGGCCGCACCTAGTTGTTGAGTATAGACACACCCTCAACCCCCCTCCCCTTTTCCCATTCCCTGGCCCCAAGCAGCTTTCTGCTTGTTCCACTTCCGGAGTAGGTTGCTTTTTCTGAAGCTGAAACTACGCAACAAAACTAAACATAAATTATCATGTCCATCCACCCACAACTCAACATCCTAACACTTAACATTAATTCACTTTTCTCCACCATGTGACAGTTTTTTCTACACCAATACTTTGACAACATCAACCCTGACATCATCTTCCTTCAAGAGCTTCACTTTGACACCCCCTCCTGCCTCCACACGCTCTCCTCCCTTAGACCCCACCTCCGTATTTTTTGTAACTGCCACACACAAACTTCTCGAGATGTTGGCATCATGATCAATAATCCCGACATCCTAATTACTAAGAAACTTGCTGAAGCTGACGGCAGAATTGTCTGCCTTGACATTGACATTCGTCAGACAAACTTCCGCTTTGTTTGTGTCTATGAACCAAACATATACTCGGAAAAAACAGATTTCTTTGACAGCCTTGCAACTTTCCTCATGACAACGGCCCCTGTCATCATGGCAGGGGACCTAAATTGTACTCCCACAAAGAACAATATTTTTGCCTCTGATCACATAGCCTCGCTCATGACCCAGAACAATCTTGTCAATGTGTGGCCCCCTTCACCACCCTGATAGACCTGATTGCACCTAATCTGGCCCACAGAATAGTAGCAGGATTGACATCTTTTTAGTTGAACAGACCATCAATAGCCAAAGTAAGAGCATAAATATTATCTCCGATCCCTTTTCAGACCATGATGCCCCTCTCTGACAGCTTAGCCTGCCATCCTCCCTAAGAAAGCATTCTAAACAATGCGATATTGTGGTTCTCGCGAGTGACAACCTGTCCCTCTCTAATCTTGAGGAAGCCTTCCGCACTTTTACCATCTCCACCGGAAGCTCGCTCCACTTAGACAAATCTTACGGTACCTACCATGATCCCTGAAAAAGGAGCGAGCTTGGAACTTTCCCAATCCAATGGACCCAAACCATCAAGATTTTGGGAATCTACCACTCCTTATCCAAGCTCTTACTGGCAGGACCAACTGGATAACTCCAAGTCCTTTTTGAACTACTATGGCAAATTCAACTTATCTATGGCTATCAAAAGCCGTGTTTTATGCTCCATCATCTACCCTAAATTGATCTACATTTCCCTCCTCGCACAGACCCTGCATAAATTTATTAAAACTATCTCATCCCTGGCCATAAACTTAAAAGGAAACCTATCAAGTCCACTATCCTCCACCTCCCTATCGACAGAGGCGGCCTCGCTTTTCCCGACCTCTCCACCCTTGTCACCAGTAACTTCCTCTCTGTCTTCATCCGCATCTACTCCCCCCAGCCCCCAATTTGGAAACCCTTTTTCCTCGCAAACATTGGTTCCTTCCTCAAATCACATAAACTCTCACATGACAAAAACCTTACACTTATTGCCACCCGATTGCCCCTCTTTATGTACGCACCCAGAATCTTCTCATCCCTGTTATCACCGACCTCCAAACTGTCGACCCTAACAATCTCCCTTCCCTGAAGTCCAGCTGGTTCCACCAACTCTCATCAATAATCGACATTCCCCAGATACAGACCTAAACACAGACTTGTCCTGGTCCACCATTATGGGGACCATCTATAAGATGCGACACGAACCCATGTGGTTTGATATTAACTGGAGATTTCTCCATAACGGCTTTTTCACACTCACCGATATTGCAAAGAGGTATAGAGGAAGTGTCTCTCTTGTGGCACTGCAGAGACCCTTGACCACATTTTCTACTATTGCCCAATCGCCAAGGACTGTTGGAACGGACTCCAGAAGCTCCTAAAGTTACCACAAATTGACTTGCCAACATTAAATACTTTATCAACCCCCGTACAAACAAATCCTTCCGCATTACAGTTTCAATTATTATTGGCTATTTCAAATTTTACCTCTGTAAAGCCCGTTCCAAAAGATTCCAAGGCATTAAGCAAACTGCTAATTCCATTTGGAATAACGTCCACTCCACATTACGCCAATTCTTAATGATGGAGTGGCAACACCTTGACAAAACGAAATTCAGAAATTACTATGGTAAAAACAAATCCCTTTGCTATCTTGTGAATGACGACAGTACATTTATCTATACATTCCCCGCTAGACTTATTACTTAACCCTCTCCCAACTTCCTTTGATATGATTGTGTGAGTGAATGACTGCCTCGGAAGTGTTTGTACACCTCCCAATGGGGTATGCAAGCATTGAGTGATTTCTGCCCTTCCCCCCCCCCCTTTTTGTGCTGGTTTTATTTATATATTTCCGTCCATTTTATTGTTGTGCTGTTCCTCCTCTTCATTCGTTGTATCGTCTTCCCCACCACCAGGTTCACTCATGCTTCGAGACTTTCTGACTTGCGCAGAAAGCCTTCCTTCGGGACACAGTGGCCCCTGGTTCCTGGCTATAGGCTTGCAGCGCTAACAGACACCGGTTTAGACTGCCTTATGTATGGTTTTGAAGACGTCCCTTGAGTATTTGTCTGTCTCCCCTTGAGTTTTGTTTTATTTATATTTCTTTTAATATCTCTATTATTATTTTTATTATTATTATTATTATTATTATTATTATTATTAATGTTTTAGCTTTTAGCTTTAGCTTATGTGTCTATTGTGTCAAAGTGGATCGCTACACCACTTACCGTTAGCACGCCCAGTAAACATTGCGATGTTGAACTTAGAAAAATGAGCTCCGGCCGACTACGATTATCGACTGCTCCAGTCTAGTAACTGGAGCAGTGTTGCAGTGTAACCACTACAAACAAAAACATTCAAATTCCACAAAATCATTTTAGTTTCTTTTTTTTATTTATTTTTTTATTTTTACATTGTGTCACAATATTTTTTAATTGATTCTGTTAAAACCTCGGGGAAAAAGGCAGTGCTTTCCACTTTTAATAGATATTAAGCACAGAATAATTGCGAACGAAATGGAAAAAAATATTCACGAAAGTTTTCAAAAAATAAAAAAAATTATTACTTGAAATTACTTTTTTTTTGTAAATACTAATACATTTTTTGAATACAGATACAGATTTTTTTCTCGCACAGTCCATTTTAATTTTATCTTAAATTTTTATTGTAATCCACTTACGTTTGTAAATATAATAACAATAGGAAATTTTAAATTAAAATTTTTTAATCTATATATATATGTAATAAAATAGTAGCGAGGTGAAAATTTACATTAAATTTTTTTGAGGAAAAGTGATTGCTACATGTATTATAAACGATACTGATGCTCAAACAACAGTTTCTAGAATTTTTGTGTGGTTATAAACGATACAGAAGCCCAAACAAGAGTTTTAGGATTTTTGTCTGTTTGTCTGTATCTTTATTTATATATTAGAGGTTGGCACCAAAACTACTGAATGGATTTTGTTGACATTTGCTTTGAAGGTTATTTAGTATTTGAGTCAACGTATGGGATACTTTTTCCTGCGGGAAAAAGTCTCATTCCCACGGGAAAAAACAACTGGTTCCAGGAAAAATATAATGTCAACAGATGTCGTAACGAGTTGACATTATTGTTCCTTACGAATCTGTATATATAGAGAACTAGAAGAGGTACCCGGCGTTGCCCGGGATTATTACACTTGGGATGTAAACAGAACAATCTCAAAAATTAAAATAAATTTTGCAATATCTTAAAAATAAACACATGAAAATGCTTAGAATTAATACAGTAAAAATTCTTAATAAAAATTCGAAAAAAATCTTTTTAAAGGCTCAAAATGGATGGACTGCTCCAATAATTTCTTACTCAGATAATCTTACTTCAGATCTACACTTGATGTTGTTGCAATTTCCACTCTTCTCTCGCTGTGTTGAAGCAAAATTTGGCCTTTCATCACTTTGGGTAGTCTAGCGGTCGCCAATTCTTCTATTTACTTGCTTCCCATTTGCTCAATACAGCACGGAGCTAAAGGTTTGCTTTCTCTGTCGTCTTTCCACTCTTTCTCAATAGTCTGCTAACTCTTCATTATCTCCAGCTACTGATCATTTTTAAAGATTTTCAAGAAATTGTTAAGTACTAAGAACTCTCTTTTCTAAGAAAAACCTGAATAACAGGAATTCTATGCATTGTTACAAATTGAAACTTATCCATATTGCATCATCATTTTATGTTCATTGTTATAATTCTTGGAAAGGATTGCTTTATCATTGCATCATCATTTTGAGCTCATTGTTATTGGTGAATTGCGTGTTGAAACCATTGTTGATACCTATTGTTGCACAAACTTTTATTTGCATTGTTGGTCATGAGATATATATTGTTGGTCCGTGCAGAGTGTTTGTGAATTGCGTGTTGATAACATTGTTGCAAAAACTTTGTCTTGCATTGTTGGTCATGCGATATTTCTCATTAATATGCCCTGCTATAACCATGAATATCGATTTTTTATCAATAATTATTATTTTTTCGAAATCTGAAGTAGACAGTGACCTTCCTCATGCTTTGAAGGTCATGTATGCGAAATTTCATCAAGATCGGAATAAAACTGTAGATTTGTATAAAAAACATACAAACAAACAAACAAACAAACAGACCCACAAACATCCTTCTTTATATATATAGATAGAAGATAGATTCTTCTGTGCGTGTGTATTCAAGTGGATTCGATTTTGATGAAATTTTCTGTGTGTATTCAAGTGGATTCGAGAATGGTTTAGATTCACAATTCGGTCCACTACAAAATGTTTTTTTAATTAATTTTTTATATATAAGTTGTTTTACCTGGAGCTGAATGGGATTTTTGCCAGGTTTAAAAAATTGTGACGTTTGCTTTGTTTAATGAAGAATTTTGCGATTGTTCCGTGAAGCAGCATCAACAATGACTGCAAGTGTGTCGCGCGGGAATAGAGTGTATCTTTTATTTTTTATCTGAATGGTATTTTTCTAGCGTCAGAAACTATGACGTCGTTGTTTGGTTTGTTTAATGAAGACTTTTGCGAGTAATCCGTGAAAAAGCATCCACAGTAACTGGAAGACTTTCGCGCGGAAATAAAATGTATAATATTTCCTAAAAGGGCTTTTCGTGGCGACCAAAACAGTATATAAAGAAGCTGGTTGACTGACTCATCAACGCACAGCAAAATCTACTGAAGCCATCAACTCGAAAGTCGGTGAGGTCATAGGACGGATAGCATAGTGGCGTGCTAAGACCGCGTTTCTCGAAATTCGGACCCCCTGCCCTCCAATAAACGCATATCTTCGAAATTTTGCAGGAAAGTTTCTAGCTGCCGTTCCAAAAAAAAAGTAGTTTACCCGATTTTCGATATTCGAATTTTAAGGGCGCGAAAGCTGATAAAAATCGATTTTCGGGATAAGTAATCTGTGGCGCGGCTCCTTGTTCGCAAGCCGGGACTATCTTTTACTATTAAATGGCGAATAATAATATAATAATAATTGGAAAATGGTCTTTGGAGGATTTTTTCACGCTATTACCTCCGATATTGATGAATAAATAGAGAAAAATAGTAAAGAAAATTTTACGGCCTAGACTCGAACTATGCTTATGTTAAGCGCAGATTGTGAAATCGCAGAATTCATGAAATGCGCAATTTTTTGCTCATATCATGAATTGTGCAATACCCTTGCACAGTTCGTGAAATGTGCAGAATTTTACACAATCCATGAAATGTGCACAACGATTTCTGCTAATTTCATGCATTGTACAGCTATTCTATCTGTATTTTCTCTTGTTTACTCACCTCTGTTATTCTACCTCTTATTGCTTTAAATCAATAATAATGCTACATAGTGCTGTATTATGTAAATTCTTACTGCGATTTTATACAATTTTACCTCGGAATTCCATTCGGTTAATTTCTCACTGATGTTAATTACAGTGAGCTCTATAAGCTATTAGGGTTAATAGTGAGCGTCAGGGTTTCAAAACATGCTCCTGCAAGACAGGTTGTACTGATAAAAAAAAAATGTATTTGTTTTAAAAATCAAGTTCTTTGTATTTCTTCATGTCATCCAAACAAATCGTGTGCAAATCATTAAGGATATTCAGGATGTTATTTTTTAATTATTACGTGCGATATAAAAAAATTGTTGATGACAAATAAAAAAGACTATTTTATTATCAAGTTTGAAAAAAATAGAAAAATTTTATAAATGAGAGGCTAATTCAATAATTTATTTTCTGAATTAAAACTAATTTTTACACAATTTATGAAATGTGCACTGCGGTTTCCACTCATTTTTACATTGTATAATATTAGCAATGTAATTAAGTTTTTCAAAAATGGGGGATTACGCTCCCAGACCCCCTTCTCGCTAACTGATACATTCGCCTCATTTTACCGTTTACAGTGAAAACATATGAAGACCCACTCTATGCGTTTTCATTGACCGCTTAGTTTTATTATTTTTCAAAATTGCCGATTTAAATTTCAATATTCTAAATTTTTAAGAAATATCAAAATTGATTTTTATACGAATTTTTATACGATTTTTTTATAATATTTTAATCATACATGTTATTTGTATTATATTTGAATCTTTTATTCTTTCCAATTATTATTATTATTATTATTATTATTATTATTATTATTATTATTATTACTATTAATAATATTAATTGCCTTGTATTAAATACCTGCAAGTTATTTTGGCACTTCATTTGGCGTGCATTAAGTAGTGAGAAAATTGTAACTTCTGATTGCTACAGTCTGTACTCTCCATTATGCTCTATCTTAGCTGTAGTGATGTGCGATACCAATGAAGCATCGATACTTCCGGCATCGAGTACTTTAATAAAATACTCGATACCAATATCGAGTACTCAATGAGAAAGTATCGATCGTATCGAGTAAAAATGAGTATTTATTTATATGGTAAAATGCATTTCTGAGAGGACGTCGAACCTATACTGGAGCACGTGGAGGCTAACATCACTCATTACAATTAGACCTCACTATTATTACTAGGAGGCTGTCATCACGTGTCCGAGTCATTAGCTTTTTTTTTTTTATTATTTCCCGTGCGCCCATAGAGCGAGGTGTGAGCTCGACAGCTCGACCTCGTTAGGAGAAATAAAAACAAACGCTTCGAAAGATACTTCCCTAATCAGTAGGCAGCCACTGGAATAAAAGCGTTAGAATATTCAACAGATTCTGAATTAACGCTGAAAATCGAACATCTTCATTAGGTGACTCATAGGTTTTTTCAGTATCGAGTATCAGCTTTTTTGCAAAGTGCGATACTTGAGTACTCGATACCGGCAAGTATCGATACTTTTTGGTATTGGTATCGGTATCGGCACAACACTACTTAGCTGCTTAGAAAATCGGTTCCAAGAGTTAACAGTATTTTGAGGAAAAAATTGCTTAACCTAGCAGATACAATCATGGGCAGTATCAGTTTATAATGTGTGACGTTCGATCTGAAGAAGACTTTTGTGAGCCAGGTTGAAACCAAATGTGTTATCTGTTATAAATATTTTAGAAGTATTTAATAGATAACATACAGATATTTTAAACGAAGAATCTATTTTTGATATTTCTTTGCAGTTTAGAGTATTGAATTTTAAACTTGTAAATTTACAAAATATTTGATCATTTAACGCTTTTTTAAGAAAAATAAAACTTTTATAATTATTCTTTTGTGCCACTTTTTTTTGTTAAGATATACAAATTTACTTTTATATAAACTTTATCAATTAAAAAGGGTTAATTTTTTTTTATTTTTGAGATACACGTTCATGCCTTTATGTGTTTGTATTAGGAATGTCAAGTAAACTATCACAGACGAAAGGTAAAACTGTTGTTCTCCTTATTATTTAATAATTTTTAATGGGTGTCTGTAGCTGCACAATACGTGAAATGAGCAGAAATCGTTGTGCACATTTCATGAATTGTGTAAAATTCTGCACATTTCACGAACTGTGCAAGGGTATTGTGCAATTTCACGAACTTTTGCTCATTTCATGAATTGTGCAATTTCAAAATCTGCGCGTAACACTTGTAAGCATTCTCATTACTTTTTAAACAGACCTCGCATTTTCAAACACTAGAAGTCTAACCACTGCTGGAATCAGAAATTACCAGTCTTCAACTTTATGATTGTTAGGTCTTTGAATGATCGTTTTGAAAAAGAAATTGACTACATTAAAAAAGTTGCTGTCCAAAACGGCTACGATGTAAACATGGTTATTGATTTCCTGAATAAACGTAAGTTCAAAACATGATTAAGGATTCCACAAAACTAGAGAACATGAAGGAGAAGAAGAATATTTAACACTTTCGTATAATCATAACCTTATAAAAGAACTGCAAGTGATTTTTAATGATTACGAGGTAACCCTGACTTATAAAAAGCCGAACTTAATCAGGAATATTTTAGGTAGTCCCAAGGACAAGTTGCCCCAAAACTCACGATCGGGTATTTATGAGATCCATTGTGACAATAAAAAAAAAGAAAATTTAAAACTTCTTCCCCAGGTTAACAGCAATCGACTTTTGGACGCCTATGAAACCTTGGAAAATAACGTAGCCGACGAAAAAGACAGGCCCCGGCAGTGAAAAGTCACTTGACCATAGTAGTCCGAATAACAATCCAACCTTCATTGTTTCTAACAAACGAAAAAACACAGATTGTTAAAATCCAAAATGGAGACAATAAAAGTTGGATTGTTGCTCAGACCACTATGGAACACCTCCTAGAAAGAAAGCCTCACAACTGTAAAGTAAAGCATTGTTACATCATCATAAGTCGACCAAATTTAGGGCTTATTATTGGTGGAAATCACGGTTTTTAGATATTCATGGTCATCGAGCTTCGGCCATTTTCCATTGTTTCGAGAAGCTAAAGAAAACAGATCGCGCCAGGTGCCGCATAGATCGAATCAGGGCCGACCGTAACCTGCGATAGAGGTTTTTCACTGAAACTGAAAATGAAAGTAAATTTTCTGTCTGTCGATAGGACGGCGCTGCAGGCGTTTTTGGGCCGAATGTACATGCAGCGCCACTTTTCAATAGAGTTCCCGCCCTATTGGGAGCTAGAAACTTTAGCTTCATTTTAACAATGGAGCTCGATGACCATGAATATCTATAGACCGTGGTAGAAATACGATCAACAATGGTCGAATTATGATGATGTAACAATATATGACGTTTCAGTTGTGAGGCTTTCTTTCTAGGAGGTGTTGACTGTGGTCAACCGTGACCACCGAGAGAGAACGCCTCCGCGATGAAACTGAATACATTGTTGCATTGTTATTCGTATTTCTACCAATAATAAGCCCTGAATTTGCACTATCTATGATGAAGTAACAATGTATTCAATTTCATTGCGGAGGCCTTCTCTCTCGGTGGTCACGGGTCAACACATCTAAAGATAAGGCTTGAGCGCGAAAACGTCATACATTGTTACACCATCATCCGAAGACATGTTTTATCGCGTTTCTACCAATGATAAGCTCTAAATTATGTTTTCGCATGATGATGTAACAATGTGTGACGTTTTCGCGCTCAGGCCTCAGGAGGCGTTGCTATGGTCAGATGACTTTTCAGTGCCGCGGCCTGACTTTCTCGTCGACTGCGGGAAAATAATAAAGTTTCTAACTTATTGTTAATGATCCTCTATATCATTATTAAACAGGGGATTCTGTATTATTTCGTTTATTTGATCATTCTGTTAATACTAAGGATTTCGATATATTTTCTTTTGTTATTATTTAGTTTGTTAATACTTAGTTCTTTTTTTTTCTCTTGTACATGATTTCATTATAATTTGTCAATCATTGACTAGTCTCTGATGAGGCCATTAACTTTCTATTTTTTCTATATTTTGATTGGCCCTGACCTCTTGTTTAATTTATTATTTTTTCCATGCATAAAGGTGGCTCAAATGAAAAGTGGAGACGGTCTGGATATGTAATACTTTAAACTTAAAAGTAAACACCATGTTTGTTGAGGCATTGGTCTCATCGTTTAAGCAGCAGGTTAATTCCCTTGGCGTAGAAGGATTGTGGTTGTTTTTTGAAAAAGTCTTTCACGCGCATCCTCAGAATTGAAACGTTCTCCTTGCAATGTCTTCTTGAGCGGCCAAAAGGCATGGTAATCACATGTTGACAAGTCTGGGATGTAGATAGGATTTTACAAGAATTCGACCGGAGTTTCTGTATAACATCAAGGTTTTCACAAGAGACATGGTGGTGTGCATTGTCGTGCAGAAGGATCACATGTTATAAGAGAAGATCTGAACTTTTGTTTTTGATTGATTGCCGAAGTTTCAGTCAAAACATTGGCAATCAATCCCATGAAACTATCATGATGTTGCAGAAATTCTAGTTTTTTTTCATCCGCCACTAAAAAACGAACTACTCTTCCGTCCTGGACGCATCCATTTTTACACCTCCTTCTTCTTACATTCCTTGTATACACATGAACTGGTGATGTCGCAATTTACACACTTCGGTACACGTCTGGAATCTATTAGCACATCCTTTCACTAGAGCGCTGCTGTCGCTGCTGTAGTTATGACGCTATGAGGCGCGTCCACTTTTCATTTGGGCAAACCTCATACCTTGTATTCCGCTAACTGATGATTCATCATATTCCAAAAAATCTATATTAAAAAAAAAAAATAAAGCTGGGCGATTTATTGAAATATTTGTAATAATCTTAAGTTTTGTTTATAAGTTTTTGGTGTGTCCTCCTCCTGCTGCACGGCACACATCTAGCCGATAATAAAATTCTTCCCATACCTACTGAAACATATCTGGAGTCACTTCACGAATGGCGGCTGTTATTCGAGTTTTTAGCTCCTCCAGATTTGCCGAATAGGGGACAAAAAAACACGGTATTTTACGTTTCCCCACAAGAAGAAATCACGTTTAGTGAAGTCTGGGGATCAAGGTGGCCACAAAAAGGCTTTGTGTTGTGCGTTCGCCATCTTGATAGTAACTGACAGGATTTCCAGATGCACTCTAGAGTCGTCTACCGGCATTGAACAAAAAAAAACTTCAGAAAGACTGTATTTCTTGAAAAAAAAATATTCTACATGTGTTCATATATGAAAATTACTCTATTTTGTAATTCGAGACATGATCTCCGTAGGTGAAGATATTGATTATAATACTTTGAAAATAAAAATACAACCATTTCTGAGGCACACACTTTTGAGAACCCCTACCACAGATTAAGAGGGGCAACCCCGTTTTTTCCTTAATCTTTTATCTTCCTTTACCCCTGCTATAGTAAATAAAAGTGAGGTAATAATTAATTTCTTTCTTCGAGAACTGTGGCATTTACTTTTGTTAATTGCATATAATGGCGTAATTGACGGCGATGCAAAGTGAATATAATACAATATTACTCGGATGAAATGTCATTTGATGAAGAAATCGAGATTTCCTTTTTTTTTTGCACGGATTTCTAGTTTCTTTAAATTAACTTGAAATGATCGTATATTAATTGTGTTTCATTGCAGAGTTCAGAAGATGGAGTATGCAAAAGCATGTTTGATACTCTATGGAATGGAAGCCTATTTTAATAAATTCAAAACAGCAATGTTTCAGTATCTCACTGGATTAGTTTTTTTGCTGAATTTTTTAAACTTAAGTATATTTATTGTGGTACGGTGTCTATTGATAACAACTCCAACATTTACTATATATAATGCATTTTCTTAAAGAGATAAACAATTTTATATTTAAATGTTCGTTAAATTTTAAGTTTATCATTTTCTTTTAACGTAACTTATAATAAACTTATAATTTAGGTAAATCGTTTCGCCTGATTTGCATGAAATCTTCGGATTAATTGGTAATGTTACGGGGGGAGCGAACTGCGGGATTTAAAACTTTTTTCAATTTTTCGTTTTTTCGTTGAATGTTTTTAACTTAATTGGTACATTATTCGCATGATAAGTATAGGCTTTTATCCAGACCTTTAATGGAAGATTTAAACCTGCTAAACGAGTTTAGAATGTCGTTTTTATTTTTTGGAAGTACGTATAGATCATAAATCTTTTGAAATAATTTGCATTAAATGCAATAAGTGAAATTAGAATAAGCATTCTGTATTAATTCAAATACAAAATAAATACCAGTTTATCGCTGTCTCTTAGCACAAATCTTTATATACATAATTCTTCTGTGCGTGTCTATGTGACTGAACTCCTCCTAAACGGCTGGACCGATTTTGATGAAATTTTTTGTGTGTGTTCAAGTGGATTCGAGAATGGTTTAGATTCACAATTCGGTCCACTACAAAAAGTTTTTTTATTTTAATTAATTTTTTATTTATAAGTTGTTGGTCTGAATGGGATTTTTGCCAGCCTTAAAAAATTGTGACGTTTGCTTTGTTAATGATGATTTTTGCGATTGTTAAGTGAAGCAGCATCAACAATGACTGCAATTCTTTCGCACGAGATACAGTGTATCTTTTATTTATTATCTAAGTCGGATTTTTTGTCAGCGTTAAAAATTGTGACGTCGTTATTTGCTTTGTTTAATGAAGACTTTTGCGATTGTTCCGTGAAGCAGTATCAACAATGATGCAAGTCTTTCGCGCGGGAATACAATGTATCTTTTACTTTCTATAGAGTCCGCCAAAAAATTTATACACACTTTACTAGATATCATCTATAATTTTTTTCCGTAACAGGAAAATCGAAAGCTTGCATCCCAATATTATTACCGGTATTGCATGAGGACGATCCCGATAAAAGAAGACCACAGTTGCCACCTAGACATAGGAGATTACTGATAAGAGTTTCTTAGGAAATGGATAGGAGCAACTGTTCGCCGTATTCAAAAGTATCTCAACGCTTATGATAATCACTTTGAATAGCTGTCGTAATTGTAGAAGAGGACTTATATTCATTGCCTGATGCCTGTATGAATTTAGTGTTACAACTTTTATATAGTTTTTTTTCTTTTGCTGAAGTGTGTATACATTTTTTGGCGGACTCTGTATATAGGATGTTCTCGAATAACGTGTACAAACTTGGGGGGAGGGTGATAGTGGGATCAAATTTAAGCAACATTTCCCTCTTTAATTTTTTTTCTGGGGCATTGTTTTTGAGATAAAAAATATTGAAATCCTAACTGCAGGAAATAGTTGTTTATATTCTGTGGGGAAAATTAAAGACAATTCTGTGGTATACGAGACATCTGTGGAATCCGATGAAGAGCTGGTATCCAGAATCGCCGTAGCTGCGGACCAGATTCGCGAAGAACCAGGAGCTTTTGAACGTGTACGTCAGTCCATGAGGCGACGTTGTAAAGCATGCATTCATGCCAGAGGGATTCAATTAGAACACTTATTGTAAAATATTTGCATGTTTCATAAAAAACAAGTCACTTATTGTAGTGTATGCAATGTGTTTTTTTCCTTTTTATTACATGATTAACCATGATTTTGACGTTTTCCAGAAGTAGGGATTGAGTGGCATATTACGTCTATGCGACTTCCAACATTTTTTATCTCAAAAACATGCCCCAGAGAAAAAAATGAAAGAGGGAAATGTTGCTTAGATTTCATCCCTCTATCACCCCCTCAAATTTGTACACGTTATTCCAGAACACCCTGTATACGTAACTGTGAAAAAACAGAGGGAGTGAATTAGAACACTTATTATTGATGAAAATAGGAAAGAAAATTCCACAGCCTAAGTTCGAACCAGACGCTCCAACCGATTGCGCCACTGTGGACATGGAAGCATTAACGCTATCTACATGTCCTTAGGGCTGGTTGGAGCAGTACCCAGTTCGTAGGCTGGGACTATCTTTCCTACTGGCGTATAATCGTTAAAGATTAATAAATGAAAGGTGTTAAGAGTATTTTTTTCTTTTTTATTCTCGCCAAACCTCAGATGTTGAAATTATTAATGAAAATAAGAAAGAAAATTCCACAGCGACATTTACCTCTTCATATTCCTGTTTTCATCAATAATTTCAACATCTGAGGTTTGGCATGAAAAGATAAAAGAAAAATCCTCTTAAGACCTTTCATTTACTAATCTAGAATACTTATTGTAAAACATTTGCATGTTTCATAAAAACAAGTCACATTATTGTACTGTATGCAATGTGTAATTTGTTCTTTTTATTACATGATTGATCATGATTTTGACGTGTTCCAGAATTACGAGTTGAGTGGCATATCACGTCTACGTGACGTCCAACATTTATCTCAAAAACAATACCCAGAGAAAAAAATGAAAGAGGGAAATTTTGCTTAGATTTGATCCCTCTATCAACCCTCCCCCCAAGTTTGTACACCACCCTGTATATAAAAATATGAAAAAACTATATTTTTCTCCTAGCGACGCCGGGTACTTCAGCTAGCACAGATGCTAAAATAGGCCGATAATTCTTTTACAATAAGTTTTACTTCAAAATAAATCTTTTCCAAAACACGACCGAAAACTACATTGATTATAAAAAAAACTTTTTTGTTGTGCCTCTTTTCTAACTTTTAACTTGAAATTACTTCTTACTTCGCAAGCAAGATTGGTTTCATTGACTTTTTATTTTTCCATCTCAGAAGTTGAGCGAACAGCCCTTTTAAATTTCCTGTCACCGACTCTCTCTTTTCGTCTCCCTAACAATTGCCTCTCTTCATTCTCCCCAATTGTTGCCTCCGTGTTCGTTTCCTTTCACTCTCCGTGTCTCCATTTACAAAATCTCTAAGCAAATTTGCTTCGACTACAAGTGAAGCGAAGGAGGACATGGGCTCATTTTCGGTAGGTTTTCAATTCCAATTAAGATTCTATCGATGAAATCGAGGGAGTGTGAAAATGGAACGCAAATTGAAAATTCGAAATAGATAACGCTGGAGTGGCAAGAACTTTCTGGAGATTATTCTCAATTTCTTTTAAAGCTCAAACATTCGATTTCTGGTTTTTTCTCCTAAAGTCACATTTACAGATTGAAATTCTTTTCTCCAGAGCGACGTAATAGCCTTCTTTCTTAGGAAATTGAGCATAATCAGAAATAGTAAATATATTTTTAATATTTTTACAGCATTTAACAATGTCTTTAAGCTATAATGAAAAGTAGGTAATTGTCAATTAAATATAATTCAATGCCTTAGTTGAAATATAAATTTGCAATATCAGGAGAATTGATAAAATTTAAAAAGATTCCATGAAGATAAGAAGATTCCGTGCAAAAAAGATACCCTGATTAATATAATCTTGAAATTCCTAATATTTTGCAATATTTACGGAGGTCGTACATATTTCATTTAATTTTAATAATTAAACATGTGTTTGCTTTTTAATAAAAAAGTGAATGGATGGCGGGTTTACTCAAAATCGACTGACACCTGCTTACTCAAATATTCTCTATATATACAGGGTAATTCAAAAAGAATAAACCCATTTCCAAGTACTATTTCTCAGTCCTCAAGCAACTTAACGGAATTGCAGAGAGCGTGTTTCTAATACTGAGTGTTTCGAAAAAATAAATACACACTTCAGCAAAAGAAAAAACTTTAAAAAGGTTGTAACATTAAATTCATACAGACATCAAGGGATGAATATAACCCCTCTTTGATTTCTACAATTCGAGATACTTCCGAATACGGCCAACATTTGCTCCTATCCATTTCCCTAGTCCTGATGGCAGTGGGGTTTTCTTTGATCAGTTTGTTTTCATTCAATGGATGTAATAATCTTGGGATCTACGCTTTCGATTTCGCTGTTACGGTAAAAGTTATAGATAACATTTAGTAAAGTATGTATACATATTTTTGAAATACTCTGTGTTGTTATCACGTTAGAATACTGCCAGCAGGTCGCTCTATTGCGTTCTTCCGCTCCACCCAACAGCAGTTACCAGTTGCAAGCAGAATGATGCTCTCACCTGCAACGCATTTGGGAGGAATTCTCCTATCGCCTTCATGTGACCCGTACTGCAGATGTTAGCTACATTGAACATTTGTAGGACAGGAGATAAAACTTGAGGATATAGAATACGGGTGACTTGGCTGAAATTGTGTAGTACTTTTTCTTAATAAAATATAGCTTCATGAAATTGGTTCATTTTCTTAAAAATCCTGTATACACGACAGACAAGTTATTAGAATACCTACCCAATAACGCGTTCAACCAACGCCTACCCAATTAGCCTTCAAAACTATCTCACTTCGACGTGGAATGGAAGAAACAGAGTTCTAGAAATGCTCTACAGGTATTTTCGACATGGCAGTTTTGAGAATAACCATCTTTTCACGCATTGATGAATTTCATGGGGTTAAGAACCGGAGACTAATGTAGCAATTGGAAGTCACTCTCATGCTCCTCCAACCAATCTTATAATAATTTAGTTCCCTTACTACTCTTTTCACTGGATTTAAATTTTTATTAGTATAGTAATGGTGTTCTATTTAAATATTTATGAGTTGGAAATCTAAAAGAGAATAAGATATTGAAAAATTCTATTAGATACAATTGCTGGTCCATCCCTCATCATAGACTCATCATCACTGAGTCACAATTATAAAATATCTTGCAGTCACTTTCAACTAATCCTTCAATATTCTTCTCATTAATTTTAGAGCAATTTTCGTTGCATTTGTGTGGCCTAATCTACAGATTTCCCTTTTATCTCAATCTTATTAGGATCAAATGCCTGATTTCATAAAGGATATCTCAATAAAACGGAATTGCAGTACTTTGAAAATAGCTCGAATGGAGAAATATCAGGGATCTCGCTGACCACGGAACAGTTTGAACAACACTATAGCATTTTAGAAAAATGTGCCGGATGTTGCCCTGGTTATAAATGACCCCTGGCAAACACAACATAAAAGGTAACTGAACTGGTAGCAGGACGGTAACATTGGACGTATGAAAATTAGCGGAGATCCGTGCCACTTTCTGCTTGGAAGCGAAAGTCTGCAGAAAATCTTCAGAAACTTAATCATTCCTATTCTTGTAGAGAGGAATTTGAACAAATTTCGTCTTAACAAGATTATATTTTTTTCGAGATTCGATTTATACTTTTGGAAAAAATTGGATAGTGCTGTTTTTCAACTGTTTTATCCTTTAGTATGAAGATTGTACCTCACTTTATAACGTGGGTCAAATGCTAATATATACATATAAGGAGTTTTCATGCAAAACGCTATTTCTTTAAAGCTCTTATATACAGGGTGTCTCACTAAAGTAAACCAATAGCCATCTTCTAAAATACAAATCTGACAGTACTTTCAATGGAAGAATTATTGTACTTGTATGTGAGGGGTTTTTATGTGTAATAAGATCCCTCAGTGATCGAAATTCGATCATATTTCTGGGGAAAAAAATATAAGTGTTATTAATGTAGCTTCAATCTTGTTTATTAATAATAAATTAAATTGTCCCTCCCTATCCCTGCGTCTCTCCTCCCATCCTGTCAATGTTCTTCTTCGAGGCATTTAAATTACCTTTTAAATAATAAAAAATTTCACATGAACTAATTTGAAATTACATTTGGAGTGAATATCATTTAAATAGAGAACAAAAAAAATTAACTTACCAAATTGAAAACAGCAAATTTTTCACAAAGCAATTTGAAATGAATACAACGATTCTCTCACAATTTCAAAAATGAAGCGCAAGCAATGTTTTTCAAATGAACATCAACAACTAAAAATGCTTTCAAATGAACATCAACAAATCAACAATTAAAATGCTTT